>UESW01002141.1:262018-275941 GCA_900491605.1 Calamus simplicifolius | reverse complement strand
ATCGATCGGAGCCATGATTCGGATCGGCGATGATCGATTGGACCATTGCGATCCATTCGATCAGAGATGATCCAACGGTTGCGATCGATCGGAGCCATGATCTGGATCAGCGATGATCGATCGGACCATTGCGATCCATCCGATCGGCGACAATCCGACGGTTGCGATCAATCCAAGGCCTGATCTCGGTCGGTGGATGATCGATCGTACCATTGCGATGCATCATATCGGAGATGTTTCGATGGTTGCGATCGATCCAAGCCATAATCCTGATCGGCAATGATCGATCGGACCATTGCGATCCATCCAATCGACGATGATCTGATGGTTGCGATCGATCTAAGCCATGATCCTGATCGGCGATGATCGATCGGACCGTTGCGATGCATCCGATCGGAGACGATCCGACCGTGCGATCAATCCAAGCCATGATCCCGATCGACGATTATCGATAGGACTATTGCGATGCATCCGATCGGAGATGATCCGATGGTTTCGATCGATCTGAGCCATAATCCTGATCGGCGATGATCGATCGGACCGTTGTGATCCATTCGATCGGAGATGATTCGACAGTTGCGATCGATTCGAGCCATGATCATGATCGGCGATGATCGATTGGACCATTCGGATCCATCCGATCGGATACGATCCGACGGTTGCGATCGATCGGAGCCATGATCCGGATCGGCGATGATCGATCAGACTATTGCGATTCATCCGATCGGCGATGATCCTATGGTTGCGATCGATCCAAGGCATGATCTCGATCAGCGATGATCGATCGGACCGTTGCGATGCATCGGATCGGAGATGTTCCAATGATTGCGATCGATCCAAGCCATGATCCTGATTGGCGATGATCAATCGGACCATTGCGATCCATCCGATCGGCGATGATTCAATGATTGTGATCAATCCAAGCATGATCCCGATCGGCGATGATCGATCGGACCATTGCGATGGATCCGATCGGAGACGATCTGACCATTGCGATCGATCCAAGCCATGATCCTGATCGACGATTATCGATAGGACTGTTGCGATGAATTCGATCGGAGACGATCCGACGGTTTCGATCGATCCGAGCCATGATCCTGATTGGCGATGATCGATCGAACCGTTGCGATCCATCCGATCGAAGACGATCTGATGATTGCGATCGATCGGAGCCATGATCTGGATCGGTGATGATCGATCGGACCATTGCGATCCATCCGATCGACGACGATCTGACGGTTGCGATCGATCCAAGGCATGATCTCGATCGGCGATGATCGATCGGACCGTTGCGATCAAATCGGAGACGTTTCGATGGTTGCGATCGATCCAAGCTGATCGGTGATGATCGATCGGATCATTGTGATCCATTCGATCGGCGATGATCCGACGGTTGCGATCGATCTAAGCCATGATACCGATCGGCGATGATCGATCAGACCGTTGTGATGCATCCGATTGCAGACGATCCGACTGTTGCGATCGATCCAAGCCATGAACCTGATCGGCGATTATCGATAGGACTATTGCGATGCATCCGATCGGAGATGATCTGACGGTTTCGATCGATCCGAGCCATAATCTTGATCTGCAATGATCGATCGGATCATTGCGATCCATCCGATCGGAGATGATCAGACGGTTGCGATCAATCGGAACCATGATCCCAATCGATGATGATCGATCGGACCATAGCGATCCATCCGATCGTCGATGATCCAACGGTTGTGATCGATTTAAGACATGATCCCGATCGGTGATGATCGATCGAACCGTTGCAATCCATCCGATCGGCGAGGATCCAACGGTTGCGATCAATCCAAGCAATGATCCCGATCGGTGATGATCGATCAAACATTGTGATGCATCTGATCGGAGATGATTTGACGGTTGCGATCGATCCAAGCCATGATCATGATTGGCGATGATCAATTGGACCGTTGCGATCCATCCGATCGGAGATGATCTGATGGTTGCGATCGATCGGAGCCATGATCCGGATCGGCGATGATCAATCGGACCGTTGCGATCCATCCTATAGGCGACGATTCGACGGTTGTGATCGATCCAAGGCATGATCTCAATTGTCGATGATCGATCGAACCGTTGCGATGCATCAGATCGGAGACTTTCTGACGGTTGCGATCGATCCAAGCCATGATCATGATTGGCAATGATCGATCGGACCATTGCGATCCATCCGATCGGTGATGATCCGACGGTTGTGATCGATTGGAGCCATAATCCGGATCGGCGATGATCGATCGGACCATTGCGATCCATCCGATCAGAGACGATCCGACGGTTGCGATATATCAGAGCCATGATCTAGATCGGCGATGATCGATCGGACCGTTGCGATCCATTCGATCGGCGATGATCCGATGATTACGATCGATCCAAGGCTTGATCTCGATTGGCGATGATCGATCGTACCATACGATGCATCAGATCGGAGACATTCCGATGGTTGCGATTGATCCAAGCCATGATCCCGATTGGCGATCATCGATCGGATCATTGCGATCCATCCGATCGGCGATGATCCGACGGTTGCGATCGATCTAAGCCATGATCCCAATCGGCGATTATCGATAGAACTATTGCGATGCATCCGATCGGAGACGATCCGACGGTTGCGATCGATCGGAGCCATGATCTGGATTGGCGATGATCGATCGGACCGTTGCGATCCATCCGATCGAAGATGATCCGACGGTTGCGATCAATCAGAGCCATAATCCGAATCGGCGATGATCGATCAGACCATTGCGATCCATCCGATCATCGATGATCCAATGGTTGCGATCGATTTAAGCCATGATCCCGATCGGCGATGATCGATCGAACCATTGCGATCCATCTGATCTGTGATGATCCGACGGTTGCGATCGATCCAAGCAATGATCCCGATCGGTGATGATCGATCGAACGTTGCGATGCATCCGCTCAGAGACGATTCGATGGTTGCGATCGATCCGAGCCATGATCATGATCGGCAATGAATGATTGGACCATTGCGATCCATTCGATCAGAGACAATCCAACGATTGCGATCAATCGAAGCCATGATCCGTATCGGCGATGATCGATTGGACCATTGCGATCCATCCGATCGGCGATGATCTGACAGTTGTGATCGATCCAAGCCATGATTCTGATCGGCGATGATCGATCGGACTGTTGCGATGCATTCGATCGGATATGATCCGATGGTTGCGATCAATTCGAGTCATGATCCTGATCGGCGATGATCGATTGGACCATTGCGATCCATCCGATCGGAGATGATCCGACGGTTGCGATTGATCCATGCCATGATCCCAATCCGCGATGATCGATCGGACCATTGCGATCCATCCGATCGGCGATGATCTAACGGTTGCGATCGATCCAAACCAAGATTCCGATCGGCGATGATCGGTCGGACCATTGCGATGCATCCGATCGGAGACGATCCGATGGTTGCGATCGATCCGAGCCATGATCCCGATCGGCGATGATCGATCGGGCCGTTGCGATCCATCCGATCGGAGTCGATCCGATGGTTGCAATCGATTGGAGCCATGATCCGGATCGGCGATGATCGATCGGACTATTGCGATCCATCCGATCAGTGATGGTTTGATGGTTGCGATCGATCCAAGCCTTGATACCGATCGGCGATTATCGATCCGACCATTGCGATCCATCCGATCTGAGATGATCCAATGGTCGCGATCGATCCGAGGGATGATCTTGATTGGCGATGATCGATCCGACCGTTGCAATCCATCCGATCTGAGACAATCCGACGGTTGCGATCGATCTAAGCCATGATCCCGATCGGCGATGATCGATCGGACCGTTGCGATCCATCCGATCAGAGACGATCCGACGGTTGTGTTTGATCGGAGCCATGATCCCGATCAGCGATGATCGATCGGACAGTTGCGATGCATCCGATCGAAGAAGATCCGATGGTTGCGATCGATCCGAGTCATGATCCTAATCGGCATTGATCGATCCTACCGTTGGGATCCATCCGATCGGAGACGATCCGACAGTTGCGATCGATCCAAGCCATGATCCCGATCGGCGATGATCGATCGAGCCATTGCGATACAGCCGATCGGCGACGATCCAACGGTTGTGATCGATCTAAGCCATGATTTTGATCGGCGATGATCGATCGAACCATTACGATGCATCCGATCAGAGACGATCCGACGGTTGCGATCGATCCGAGCCATGATCTTGATCGGTGATAATCGATCAGACCGTTACGATCCATCCGATCGGAGAGGTTCCGACGGTTGCGATCGATCGGAGCCATGATCTGAATCGGCAATGATCGATCGGACCATTGCGATCCATCCGATCGGCTACGATCCGATGGTTGCGATGGATCCATTCCATGATCCCGATCGGCGATGATCGATCGGACCGTTGCGATGCATCCGATCGAAGACGATCCAACATTGCGATCGATCGGAGCCATGATCCTGATCAGCGATGATCGATCGGACCATTATGATCCATCCGATCGAAGACGATCCGATGGTTGCTATCGATCCGAGCCATGATCCTAATCGGCAATAACCAATCAGACCATTGCGATCCATCCGATAAGAGACGATCCAATGGTTGCGATCGATCGGAGCCATGATCCGAATCGGCGATGATCGATCAGACCATTGCGATCCATCCGATCAGCGACGATCCGATGGTTGCGATCGATCCAAGCCGTGATACCGATCGGCGATGATCGATCGAACCATTGCGATGCGTCCGATCGGAGACGATCCGACTGTTGCGATCGATCCAAGCCATGATCCTGATCGACGATTATCGATAGGACTATTGCGAAGCATCCGATCGGAGACGATCCGATGGTTTCGATCAATCCGAGCCATGATCTTAATCGGCTATGATCGATCGGACCGTTGCGATCTATCCGATCGGAGATGATCCGACGGTTGCGATCAATCAGAGCCGTGATCCGAATCGACGATGATCGATCGGACCATTGTGATCCATCCAATCATCGATGATCCAACGGTAGCGATCAATTTAAGTCATGATCCCGATCGGCGATGATCGATCGAACCATTGCGATCCATCCGATCGGCGACGATCCGATGGTTGCGATCAATCCTAGCAATGATCCCAATCGGCGATGATCGATCAAACATTGTGATGCATCCGATCGGAGATGATTCGATGGTTGTGATCGATCCGAGCCATGATCATGATCGGCGATGATCGATTGGACCGTTCGGATCCATCCGATTGGAGATGATCCGACGGCTGCGATCAATCGGAGCCATGATCCGGATCGACGATGATCGATCAGACCATTGCGATCCATCCGATCGGTGACGATCCAATGGTTGCGATCGATCTAAGGCATGATCTCGATCGGCGATGATCGATCGGACCGTTGCGATGCATTGGATCGGAGACGTTCCGATGGATGCGATCGATCCAAGCCATGATCCTGATCGGCGATGATCGATCGGACCATTGCGATCCATCCGATCGGCGATGATCCGATGGTTGCGATCGATCCAAGCCATGTCCCGATCGGCGATGATCGATCGGACCGTTGCGATGGATTCGATCGGAGATGATCCGACCGTTGTGATCGATCCAAGCCATGATCTCGATCGGCGATTATCGATAGGACTATTGCGATGCATCCGATCGGAGACGATCCGATGGTTTCGATCGATCCAAGCCATGATCCTGATCGGCGATGATCGATCAGACTGTTGCGATCCGTCCGATCGAAGATGATCCGACGATTGCGATTGATCGGAGCCATGATCCGGATCAGCGATGATCGATCGGACCATTGCGATCCATCCGATCGGCGACGATCCGATGGTTGCGATCGATCTAAGGCATGATCTCGATCGGCAATGATCGATCGGACTATTGTGATGCATCAGATCGGAGACGTTCCGATGGTTGCGATCAATCCAAGCCATGATTCTGATCGGCGATGATCGATTGGACCATTGCGATTCATCCGATCGGCGATGATCCGATGGTTGCGATCGATCCAAACCATGATCCCAATCAGCGATGATCGATCGGACCGTTGCGATGGATCCGATCGGAGACGATCCAACCATTGCGATCGATCCAAGCCATGATCCCGATCGGCGATTATTGATAGGACTGTTGCGATGCATCCGATCAGAGACGATTCGACGGTTTCGATCGATCCGAGCCATGATCCTGATCGGCGATGATCGATCGGACCGTTGCGATCCATCCGATCGGAGACGATCCGACGATTGCAATCGATGGGGGTTGTTGCCGCCAAATCACTTTTGAGGAGTGTCAAGTGATAGAAATGCTTCGTTGGCCTTCAGATGAATGATAGGGACCGCTCCTTCAGCCGAAAACTTGCAAGAAAAGTCCCGGACCGGTGGTTCCGACGGGGACCCTCCGACGCTCAAGTCAACAATCTGGAGAACATGAATTTTTTAATGAAAGAGTAGAGATTGAGTCCCCCTCCCTCGTTGGGGTCGGGCCCTTTATATACCTGTTCAGGGTCCCTCTTACCTTGTTCTGTTGGAACCGTCGAATCTTCCTTGTTGAGATTAGTTTCTTTGAACGGCGAGTGGTTAAACCGTTGCTGGATGAGGGCCACTTGTAGCGGTAACTACCGATCGTGGTAGCACTTGCCCATGATTACAGTGAGCGAGGTACACGGCAATAGACCTCGAATCTCGGGATCTGTTCCTAAGGCAGGTCATTGTGCATGCGAAAAAGGCACCAAGTTAGGACAGGAGCCGTTGCTGGAGGCCGGAGCCAAAGACCATCGCTGGAGGCTGTTGCTGGAGGCCGGAGCCAAAGGCCGGAGCCAAAGGCCATCGCTGGAGGCCGGAGCCAAAGGACCGGAGCTAAAGGCCATCGCTGGAGGCCGGAGCCAAAGGACCGGAGCCAAAGGCCGTCGCTGGAGGCCGGAGCCAAAGGCCGTCGCCAGAGGCCGGAGCCAAAGTTCCTTTTCTAGCAAGTGGATGCACGTCGGTAGGAGGCCGACGCGGACGCGAGGCCGACGCTATTGAGGTCGACACCGATGCTAGGCGCTGTTGAGGCCGATGCCGACGCTGTTGAGGCCGATGCCAAGACCGACGCCGTGGTCGAAGTGGGCCATCGCCGACACCGAGACCGATACCACACCGAGACCGACGCCGTGGTCGAAGTGGGCCGTAGAGGAGATGGGCCGAGGCTGACGCCGATGCCGTTGCCAAGGTGGGCCGTCGCCGATGCCAAGACCGACGCCGTGGTCGAAGTGGGCCGTCACCGGCGCCGTGGTTGAAGTGGGATGCCGCCGACGCCGAGACCGGCACCAAGGTCGAGGTGGGCCGCTGCTAAGATGAGCCCAAGGCCGAGAAGAGCGGAGTGCGCCGAACCGTGTGACATTGAGTTCGTGATCCCTCCATCTCGTGGGTCATGTGGTTTGATCAGCCGCATCAGCCGAAGGGACATCAGAGGCCAAAGCAGGGCTCCGTCAGTTTCCTTCACGGTTCTCTAACGGCGTTGGATCAGCCACATCAGTGGCCATGATCCAGATCGACGATGATTGACCAGACCGTTGCAATCCATCCGATCGGCGACGATCCAACGATTGCGATCGATCCAAGGCATGATCTCGATCGGCGATGATCGATCGGACCGTTGTGATGCATCAGATGAGAGACGTTCCAATGGTTGCGATCGATCCAAGCCATGATACTGATCGGCGATGATCGATCGGACCAATTCGATCCATCCGATCGGCGATGATCAGACGGTTGCGATCGATCGAAGCTATGATCCCGATCGGCGATGATCGATCGGACCGTTGCGATGCATCCGATCGGAGACGATACAACCGTTACGATCGATCCAAGCCATGATCCCGATCAGCGATTATCGATAGGACTATTGTGATGCATCCAATCGGAGACGATCCGACGGTTTCGATCGATCCGAGCCATGATCCTGATCGGCGATGATCGATTGGACCATTGCGATCCATCCGATCGAAGATGATCCGACGGTTGCGATCAATCGGAACAATGATCTGAATCGGCGATGATCGATTGGACCATTGCGATCCATCCGATCATCGATGATCTGACGGTTGCGATCGATTTAAACCATTATCCCGATTGACGATGATCGATCGAACCGTTGCGATCCATCCGATCGATGACGATCCGATGGTTGTGATCGATCCAAGCAATGTTCCCGATCGGCGATGATCAATCGATCGTTGCGATGCATCCGATCGAAGAAGATTCAATGGTTGAGATCGATCCGAGCCATGATCATGATCGGCGATGATCGATTGGACCGTTGCGATCCATTTGATCGGAGATGATCCAACGGTTGCGATCGATCGGAGCCATGATTCGGATCGGCGATGATTGATCGGACCGTTGCGATCCATTTGATCGGCGATGATTGATCGGACCATTGCGATCCATCTGATCGGCGATGATCCGACGGTTACGATCGATCCAAGGCATGATCTCGATCGGCGATGATCGATCGGACTATTGTGATGCATCGGTTCGGAGACTTTTCGATGGTTGCGATCGATCCAAGCCATGATCCTGATCGGCGATGATCGATCGGACCATTGCGATCCATCCGATCGGCGATGATCCAACGGTTGCGATCGATCCAAGCTATGATCCCGATCAGCGATGATCGATTGGACCGTTGCGATCCATACGATTGTAGATGATCCGACGGTTGCGATCGACCGAAGCCATGATCCAGATCGGCGATGATCGATCGAACCATTGCGATCCATCCGATCGGCGACGATCCGACAGTTGCGATCGATCCAAGGCATGATCTCGATCGGCGATAATCGATCGTACCATTGCAATGCATCATATCGGAGACGTTCTGACGGTTGCGATCGATCCAAGCCATGATCCTGATCAGCGATCATCGATCGGACCATTGCGATCCATCCGATCGGCGATGATCCGATGGTTGCGATCGATCTAAGCCATGATCCTGATCGGCGATGATCGATCAGACTGTTGTGATGCATCCAATCGGAGACGATTCGACCGTTGCGATCGATCCAAGCCATGATCCCGATCGGCGATTATCGATAGGACTATTGCGATCCATCCGATCAGAGACGATCCAATAGTTTCGATCAATCCAAGCCATGATCCTGATCGGCAATGATCGATCGGACCATTGTGATCCATCCAATCAGAGATGATCCGACGGTTGCGATCAATCGAAGCCATGATCCGAATCGGCGATGATCGATCGGACCATTGCGATCCATCCGATCGTCTATGATCCGATGGTTGCGATCGATTTAAGCCATGATCCTGATCGGCGATGATCGATCGAACCGTTGCGATCCATCCGATCGGCGACGATCCAACGGTTGCGATCGATCCAAGCAATTATCCCGATCGGCGATGATCGATCGAACGTTGCGATGCATCCGATCAGAGACGATTCGATGGTTGCAATCGATCCGAGCCATGATCATGATCGGCGATGATCGATTGGACCATTGTGATCCATCCGATCAGAGACGATCCGATGGTTCCAATCGATCAGAGCCATGATCCCGATCGGCGATGATCGATTGGACTGTTTCGATGCATCCGATCGAAGAAGGTCCGACGGTTGCGATCGATCCGAGTCATGATCCTGATTGGCGATGATCGATCCTACTGTTGCGATCCATCTGATCGGAGATGATCCGACAGTTACGATCGATCCAAGCCATGATCCCGATCGGCGATGATCGATCGGACCATTGTGATCCATCCGATCGGCAATGATCCAACGGTTGCGATCGATCTAAGCCATGATTCCGATCGGCGATGATCGATAGGACCGTTGCGATGGATCCAATCGGAGATGATCCGACCATTGCGATCGATCCAAGCCATGATCCCGATCGGTGATTATCGATAGGACTATTGCGATGCATCCGATCGAAGATGATCCGACAATTTCGATCGATCCGAGCTATGATCCTGATCGGCGATGATCGATCGGACCGTTGCTATCCATCCGATCGGAGTCGATCCGACGACTGCGATCAATCGGAGCCATGATCCGGATCGGCGATGATCGATCGGACCATAGCGATCCATCTGATCGGTGATGATCCGACGGTTATGATTGATCCAAGGCATGATCTCGATTGGCGATGATGATCGGACCGTTGTGATGCATCAGATCGGAGATGTTTCGATGGTTGCGATCGATCCAAGCCATGATCCTGATCGGCGATGATCGATCGAACCATTGCGATCCATCCGATCGGCGATGATCCAACGGTTGCGATCGATTTAAGCCATGATACCGATCGGCGATGATCGATCGGACCGTTGCGATGCATCCGATCGAAGACGATCCGACCATTGTGATCAATCCAAGCCATGATCCTGATCGGCGATTATCGATAGGACTATTGTGATGCATCTGATCAAAGATGATCCGATGGTTTCGATCGATCCAAGCCATGATCCTGATCGGCGATGATCGATCGGACCGTTGCGATCCATCCGATCGAAGATGATCAGACGGTTGCGATCAATCAGAGCCATGATCCAAATCAGAGATGATCGATCGGACCATATCGATCCATCCGATTGTCGATGATCCAACGATTGTGATCGATTTAAGCCATGATTCCGATCGGCGATGATTGATCGAACCGTTGCGATCCATCCGATCGGCGACGATCCGATGGTTGCGATTGATCGAAGCAATGATCCCGATCGGCGATGATTAATTGAACGTTGGGATGCATCCGATCGGAGACGATTCGATGGTTGCGATCGATCTGAGCCAATATCATGATCGGCGATGATCGATTGGACCATTGCAATCCATCCGATCGGAGATGATCCAACGGTTGCGATCGATCGGAGCCATGATCCGGATCGGCGATGATCGATCGGATCGTTACGATCCATCCTATCGGTGACGATCCGATGGTTGCGATCGATCCAAGCATGATCCAATTGTCGATGATTGATCGAACCGTTGCGATGCATCAGATCGAAGACTTTCCAACGGTTGCGATCGATCCAAGCCATGATCATGATCGGCGATGATCGTTCGGACCATTGCGATCCATCCGATCAGCGATGATCCGACGGTTGCGATCGATCCAAGCTATGATCCCAATCGGCGATGAACGATTGGACCATTGCAATCCATCCGATCAGAGACAATTCGACGGTTGCGATAGATCAAGCCATGATCCAGATCGGCAATGATCGATCGGACCGTTGCGATCCATCCAATCGGCGACGATTCGATGGTTGCGATCGATCCAAGGCATGATCTTGATCGGCGATGATCAATCGTACCATTGTGATGCATCAGATCGGAGATGTTCCGATGGTTGCGATCGATCCAAGCCATGATCTCGATCGGCGATGATCGATCGGACCATTGCGATCCATCCAATCGGTGATGAACCGACGGTTGCGATCGATCTAAGCCATGATCCCGATCGGCGATGATCGATCAGACCGTTGCGATGCATCCGATCGGAGATGATCCGACCGTTGCGATCGATCCAAGCCATGATCCCGATCGGCGATTATCGATAGGACTATTGCAATGCATCCGATCGGAGATGATCCGACGGTTGCGATCGATCGGAGCCATGATCCGGATCGGCGATGATCGATCGGACCGTTGCGATCCATCCGATCGGAGATGATCTGACGGTTGAGATAAATCGGAGCCATAATCCGAATCAACGATGAGCGATTGGACCATGCAATCCATCCGATCATCGATGATCCGATGGTTGCGATCGATTTAAGCCATGATCCCGATCGGATGATCGATCGAACCATTGCGATCCATCCTATCGGCGACGATCCTACGGTTGCGATCGATCCAAGCAATGATCCCGATCGGCTATGATCGATTGAACTTGCAATGCATCCGATCGGAGATGATTCGATGGTTGCGATCGATCTGAGCCATGATCATGATCGGCGATGATCGATTAGACCGTTGCGATCCATCCGATCATAGACGATCCGATGGTTGCGATCGATTGGAGCCATGATCCGGATCGGCGATGATCGATCGAACCGTTGCGATACATCCGATCGGCGATGATCCGACGGTTGCGATCGATCCAAGCATGATCTCGATCGACGATGATCGATCGGACTGTTGCGATGCATTGGATCAGAGATGTTCTGATGGTTGCGATCGATCCAAGCCATGATCCTGATCGGCGATGATCGATCGGACCATTGCGATCGATCCGATCGGTGATGATTCGACGGTTGCGATCGATCCAAGCCATGATCCCGATCGGCGATGATCGATCGGACCGTTGCGATGGATCCGATCGGAGACGATCCGACCGTTGCAATCGATCCAAGCCATGATCCGATCGGCGATTATCGATAGGACTGTTGCGATGCATCCGATCAGAGATGATCCGACGGTTTTGATCGATTCGAGCCATTATCCTGATCGCGATTTCGATCGGACCTTTGCGATCCATCCGATCGGAGATGATCCGACGATTGCGATCGATCGGAGCCATGATCCGAATCGGCGATGATCGATCGGACCGTGCGATCCATCCGATCGGCGATGATCCGACGGTTGCGATCGATTCAAGGCATGATCTCGATCGGCGATGATCGATCGGACCATAGTGATGCATCAGATCGGAGACGTTCTGACAGTTGCGATCGATCCAAGCCATGATCCTAATCAGCGATGATCGATCGGACCATTGCAATCCATCCAATCGGCATGATCCGATGGTTGCGATTGATCTAAGCCATGATATCGATCAGCGATGATCGATCGGACCGTTGCGATGCATCCGATCGGAGACTATCCCGACCGTTGCGATCGATCCAAGCCATGATCCCGATCAGCAATTATCGATAGGACTGTTGCGATGCATCCGATCAGAGACAATTCGACGGTTTCGATCAATCCAAGCCATGAACCTGATCGGCGATGATCGATCAACCATTGCGATCCACCCGATCGGAAATAATCCGATGGTTGCGATCAATCGGAGCCATGATCCGAATCCGCGATGATCGATCGGACCAATGCGATCCATCTAATCATCTATGATCCGATGGTTGCGATCGATTTAAGCCATGATCCCGATCGGCGATGATCGATCGAACCATTGCGATCCATCCGATCGGTGATGATCCAACGGTTGCGATCGATCCAAGCATGATCCCGATCGGTGATGATCAATTGAACGTTGCGATGCATCCGATCGGACACGATTCAACGGTTGCGATCAATCCGAGCCATGATCATGATCGGCAATGAACAATTGGACCGTTGCGATCCTTCGATCGGAGATGATCCGACGGTTGCGATCGATCGGAGCCATGATTCGGATCGGCGATGATCGATTGGACCGTTGCGATCCATCCGATCGGCGATGATCTAACAGTTGCAATCGATCCAAGCCATGATCCCGATCGGCGATGATCGATCGGACCATTGCGATGCATCCGATCGGATATGATCCGACGGTTGCGATCGATCCAAGTCATGATCCTATCGTGATGATCGATCGAACCATTGCGATCCATCCGATCAGCGACGATCCAACTATTGCGATCGATCCAAGCCATGATTCCGATCGGCGATGATCGATCGGACCGTTGCGATGCATCCGATCGAAGACGATCTGATGGTTGCGATCGATCTGAGCCATGATCCCGATAGGCGATGATCGATCGGAAAGTTGCGATCCATCCGATCGGAGTCGATCCGACGGTTGCGATCGATTGGAGCCATGATCCGGATTGGCGAGATCGATCAGACTGTTGTGATCCATACGATCAGTGATGATCCGATGTTGCGAACGATCCAAGCCATGATACTATCGGCGATGATCGATCCAATCGTTGCGATCCATCC
>UESW01002141.1:228199-256480 GCA_900491605.1 Calamus simplicifolius | reverse complement strand
AAACGAGAGTGATTCAAAAGGAGTGAAATCAAAGAGAAGTTTCGTCTGCTCCAGATCATCAATCCACAAGAGTCAAAAGAAAATCCAAAGCTTTTCAAAGATCAAATCGAAGGATTTTCAAAAGAGAAAAAGCTTCATCTCAACTCCAAAGTTTCAAACGGTCAAGAATCTTGCTGAGGCCGTGATTCAACACTTCAAGAGGAGTTAAAGAGGAGAAGGAAGAAAGCCCAAGCACAACCATCTGCAATCTTATCAGGCTTTTCTAATCCTTTTATACTTATTTGTATATTTGCTCAAGAGGAGCACTTTTGTTAAACACTTTATTTTTTGTTTGCTGATTCAATCAGTGGATTGAATCAGTGGAGGTTGTTGTACCTCGTGGTAAGCTTGGGATAGCTTACGTTTGGGTTAGTTGTGAGCCCGTGAAAAACAACGTGTGGGTTTTGTGCTGGTAAGCCCGTGTAAAACCAGCTGGGTTCGTTGTGCACCCGGAAAACAACAAGTTTGAGTTGTGAGCTTGGAAAACAACTCGGCTGTAATCTAGGAGATTATAGTGTGGACCCAAGTGAATCTTGGGAGTGGACGTAGGTGCTGGTTGCGCCGAACCACTATAAAACCTTGTGTTTGCCGTGCTCATTTGTCTCTTACTCTATCTCTCTTATATTTCTGTTTGTGCATTGCTTCTTAGTTAATTTCTCTCACTTGCACATCTTGAGTAAATCTAATAAAAATTTCAAAAAGTCTTAAATTTTTAAGAACCCAATTCACCCCCCCCCCTCTTGGGTTGCCATCTGGGCCAACAGGTTGCGATCGATCCAAGCCATGATTTCGATCGGCGATGATCGATCGGACCGTTGCGATGCATCCGATCGGAGACGATCTGACGGTTGTGATCGATCCGAGCCATGATCCCGATCGGCGATGATCGATCGGACAGTTGCGATCCATCCAATCGGAGTCGATCTGATGGTTGCGATCGATTGGAGCCATGATCCGGATCGGTGATGATCGATCAAACTATTGCGATCCATCCGATCAGTGATGATCCGACGGTTGCAATCGATCCAAGCCATGATACCGATCGGCGATGATCGATCAGTCCATTGTGGTCCATCCAATCTGAGATGATCCAACGGTCATGATCGATCCGAGGGATGATCTTAATCGGCGATGATCGATCCGACCGTTGCGATCCATCCGATCTGAGATGATCTGACGGTTGCGATCGATCCAAGCCATGATCCGATCGGCGATGATCGATCGAACCATTGCGATCCATCCGATCGGAGACGATCCAACAGTTGCGTTCGATCGGAGCCATGATCCCAATCGGCGATGATCGATCGGACCATTGCGATGCATCCGATCGAAGAAGGTCCGAAGGTTGCGATCAATCCAAGTCATGATCCTGATCAGCGATGATCGATCCTACCATTGCGATCCATCTGATCGGAGATGATGATAGTTGCGATCAATCCAAGCCATGATCCCGATCGGCGATGATCGATCGGACCATTGCAATCCATCCGATCGGTGACGATCCAACGGTTGCGATCGATCTAGCCATGATTTTGATCGGTGATGATCGATCGGACCATTGCGATGCATCCGATCGGAGACAATCCGATGGTTGCGATCAATCCGAGCCATGATCTTGAATGGCGATGATCGATCGGACCGTTATGATCCATCCGATCGGAGAGGATCCGATGGTTGCGATCGATCAGAGCTATGATCCAAATAGGCGATGATCGATCGAACCATTGCGATCCATCCAATCGGCTACGATTTGATGGTTGCGATGGATCCAAGCCATGATCCCGATCGGGGATGATCGATCGAACCATTGCGATGCATCCTATCGAAGACAATCCGACATTGCGATCAATTGGAGCCATGATCCTGATCAGCGATGATCGATCAGACCGTTGCGATCCATCCGATCGGAGACGATCCGATGGTTGCGATCGATCCGAGCCATGATCCTGATCGGCAATGATCAATCAGACCGTTGTGATCCATCCGATTGGAGACAATCCGGCGGTTGCGATCTATTGGAGCCATGATCTAGATCGGCGATGATCGATCGGACCATTGCGATCCATCCGATCAGCGACGATCCGACGGTTGCGATCGATCCAAGTCGTGATACCGATCGGTGATGATCGATCGGACCGTTGCGATGCATCCGATCGGAGATGATCCAACGGTTGCGATCGATCCGAGTCATGATCTTGATCGGCGATGATTGATTCGACTGTTGCGATCCATCCGATCGGAGACGATTCGATGGTTGTGATCGATCCAAGCCATGATCCCGATCGGCGATGATCGATCGGACCGTTGTGATGCATCCGATCGAAGATGATCCGTTGGTTGCGATCGATCCGAGCCATTATCTCGATCAACAATGATCGATCAGACCATTGCAATCCATCCGATCGGAAGCGATCCGACGGTTGCGATCGATCGGAGCCATAATCCGGATCGGCTATGATCGATCAGACCATTGCGGTCCATCCGATCGGCGATGTTTCAACTGTTGCATTCGATCCAAGCCATGATCCCGATCGGCGATGATCAATCGGACTATTGCGATGCATTCGATCGGAGATGATCCAACGGTTGCAATCGATCCGAGCCATGTCCGGATCGGTGATGATCGTCCGGACCGTTGCGATCGATCCAATCATCGATGATCTGATGGTTGTAATCGATTTAAGCCATGATCCCGATCGGCGAAGATCGATCAGAGCATTGTGATCCATCCGATCGGAGATGATCCAACGATTGCGATCGATTCGAGCAATGATTTCGATCAGCGATGATCGATCGGACCATTGCGATGCATCCGATCTGAGACGATCCGATGGTTGCGATCGATCCGAGCCATAATCTTGATCGGCGATGATTGATCGGACCGTTACGGTCGATCCGATCGGAGACGATCTGATGGTTGCGATCGATCGGATCCATGATCCGAATCGGCGATGATTGATCGGACCGTTGCGATCCATCTGATCGGCGACTATCCGATGATTGCGATTGATCCAAGCCATGATCCCGATCGGCGATGATCGATCGGACCGTTGCGATGCATCCGATCGAAGACGATCCGATGTTGCAATCGATCCGAGCCATGATCCTGATCGGCAATAATCGATCGAACCATTGAGATCCATTAGATCGGAGACGATCCAATGGTTGCGATTGATCCAAGCCATGATCCTGATCGGCGATGATCAATCGATCAGACTGTTGCGATCCATCCGATAGGCGACGATCCGATGGTTGCGATCGATCCAAGCCAGGATCCGGATCGGCGATGATCGATCAGACCATTGCGATCCATCCGATCGGCGATAATCCGATGGTTGCGAACGATCGAAGACATGATACCGATCAACGATAATCGATCAAACCATTGCGATGCATTCGATCGGAGACGATCCGATGGTTGCGATCGATCCGAGCCATGAGCTTGATCGGCGATGATCGATCGAACCGTTGCGATCCATCCGATCGGAGACGATCCGATGGTTGCGATCGATCGAAGCCATGATCCGGATCAGCGATGATCGATCGAACCGCTGTGATCCATCCTATCGGCAATGATCCGAAGGTTTCGATCGATCCAAGCCATGATCTCGATCGACGATGATCGATCGGACTATTGTGATGCATCCGATCAGAGACGGACCGACAGTTACGATCGATCCAAGCCATGATCTTGATCGACGATGATCGATCGGACCGTTGCGATCCGTCCGATCGGAGATGATCCAAAGGTTGCGATTGATCGGAGCCATGATCTGAATCGGCAATGATCGATCGGACCATTATGATCCATCCGATCGTCGATGATCTAACGGTTGTGATCGGTTTATGCCATGAACCCGATCGGCGATGATCGATCGAACCGCTTCGATCCATCCGATCGGCGACGATCCAACGGTGTGACTGATCCAAGCCATGATCTCGATTGGCGATGATTGATCGAGCCGTTGCAATGTATCCGATCGGAGACGATCCGATAGTTGCGATCGATCCGAGCTATGATCCTGATAGGCGATGATCGATCGGACCATTGCGATCCATCCGATCGGAGACGATCCGATGGTTGCGATCGATCCAGACCATGATCTTTATTGGTGATTTTCGATCGGACCATTACGATAAATCCGTTCGGAGACGATCCGACGGTTGCGATCAATCGGAGCCATGATCCGAATCGATGATGATTGATCGAACCGTTGCGATCCATCCGATCGGCGATGATCCGACAGTTGCGATCGATCCAAGTAATGATCCTGATCGGCGATGATCGATCGGACCGTTGCGATGCATTCGATCGGAGACGATCCGACGGTTGCGATCAATCCGAGACATGATCCCGATCGGTGATGATCGATCGGACTGTTGCGATGCATCCGATCGGAGAAGATCCGACGGTTGCGATCGATCTGAATCATGATCCTGATCGGTGATGATCGATTCTACCATTGCGATCCATTCGATCAGAGATGATCCGACGGTTGCAATCGATCCAAGCCATGATCCCGATCGGACCATTGCGATCCATTCGATCGGCGACGATCCAACGGATGCGATCAATCCAATCCATGATTCCGATCGGCGATGATCGATCGGACCATTGTGATCCATCCAATCGGAGACGATCCAATGGTTGCGATCGATCGGAGCCATGATCCGTATCGGTGATGATCGATCGGACCATTCAATCCTTCCGATCGGTGACGATCCGACGGTTGCAATCGATCCGAGCCATGATCCTGATCGGCGATGATCGATCGGACCATTGCGATCCATCCGATCGGAGAGGATTCGACGGTTGCGATCGATCGGAGCCAAGATCCGGATCGGCGATGATCGATCAAACCATTGCGATCCATCCGATCATCGATGATCCGACGGTTGTGATCAATTTACGCCATGATCCCGATCGGCGAAGATCGATCAGAGCATTGCGATCCATCCGATCAGTGACGATCCAACGGTTGCGATCGATTCGAGACATGATTTCGATCAACGATGATCGATCCATCCGATCATCGATGATCTGACGGTTGTGATCAATTTACGCCATGATCCCGATCGGCGAAGATCGATCAGAGCATTGCGATCCATCCGATCGGTGACGATCCAACGGTTGCGATCAATTCGAGACATGATTTCGATCAGCGATGATCGATCGGACCGTTGCGATGCATCCGATCTGAGACGATCTGATGGTTGCGATCGATCCGAGCCATAATCTGATCGATGATGATTGATCGGACCGTTACGGTCCATCCGATCAGAGACGATCCGACGGTTGCGATCAATCGGATCCATGATCTGAATCAGCGATGATCGATCGGACCGTTGCGATCCATCCGATCGGCAACGATCCAACGGTTGAGATTGATCCAAGCCATGATCCTGATCGGCGATGATCGATCAGACCATTGCGATGCATCCGATCGAAGACAATCCGATGTTGCAATCGATCCGAGCCATGATCCTGATCGGAAATAATCGATCGGACTATTGCAATCCATTCGATCGGAGATGATCCAATGGTTGCGATTGATCCAAGCCATTATCCTGATCAACGATGATCGATCGAACCGTTGTGATCCATCCGATCGGAGACGATCCGATGGTTGCGATCGATCTAAGCCATGATACTGATCGGCGATGATCGATCAATCAGACTGTTGCGATCCATCTGATAGGCGATGATCCGATGGTTGCGATCGATCCAAGCCATGATCCGGATCGGTGATGATCGATCGGACCGTTGCAATCCATCCGATCGGCGATGATCCGACGGTTGCGAACGATTGAAGCCATGATACCAATCGACGATAATCGATCGGACCATTGCGATGCATTCGATCGAAGACGATCCGACTGTTGCGATCGATCCGAGCCATGATCCCGATCGACAATGATCGATTGAACCATTGCGATCCATCCGATCGAAGATGATCCAACGGTTGCGATCGATCGGAGCCATGATCCGTATCGACGATGATCGATCGAACCATTTCGATCCATCCGATCGGTGATGATCCGATGGTTGCGATCGATCCGAGCCATGATCCTGATCGGCGATGATCGATCGGACCGTTGCGATCCATCCGATCGGAGAGGATCCAACGGTTGCGATCGATCGGAGCCAAGATCCGGATCAGCGATGATCGATCGGACCATTGCGATCCATCCGATCGTCGATGATCCGATGGTTGCGATCAATTTACACCATGATCCCGATCGGTGAAGATCGATCAGAGCATTGCGATCCATCTGATCGGCGATGATCCAACGGTTGTGATCGATTCGAGCCATAATTTCAATCAGCGATGATCGATCGGACCATTGCGATGCATCCGATCTAGATGATCCAATGGTTGCGATCAATCCGAGCCATAATCTTGATCGGCGATGATTGATCGGATCGTTACGGTCCATCCGATCAGAGATGATTCGATGGTTGCGATCGATCAGATCCATGATCCGAATCAGTGATGATCGATCGGACCGTTGCGATCCATCCGATCGGCGACGATCCGACAATTGCAATTGATCCAAGGCATGATCCCGATCGGCGATGATCGATCGGACCATTGCGATGCATCCGATCGAAGACGATCCGATGTTGCAATCGATCCGAGCCATGATCCTAATCAGCAATAATCGATCGGACCATTGTGATCCATTCGATCGGAGATGATCCGACGGTTGCGATTGATCCAAGCATGATCCTGATCGGCGATGATCGATCGGACCGTTGTGATCCATCCGATCGGAGATGATCCAATGGTTGCGATCGATCCAAGCCATGATCCTGATCGGGGATGATCGATCGATCGGACTGTTGCGATCCATCTGATAGGTGACGATCCGACGGTTGCGATCGATTCAAGCCATGATCCGGATCGGTGATGATCGATCGGACCGTTGTGATCCATCCGATCGGTGATGATCCGACGGTTGCGAATGATCGAAGCCATGATACCGATCAGCGATAATCGATCGGATCGTTGCGATGCATTCGATCGGAGTTGATCCGACTGTTGCGATCGATCCGAGCCATGAGCTTGATCGGCGATGATCGATCGGACCGTTGCGATCCATCCGATCGGAGACGATCCGATGGTTTGCGATCGATCGAAGCCATGATCCAAATCAGCGATGATCGATCAGACCATTGCGATCCATCCAATCGGTGATAATCCGAAGGTTTCGATCGATCCAAGCCATGATCCTGATCGGCGATGATCGATCGGACCGTTGCGATGCATCCGATCGGAGACAATCCGACAGTTACGATTGATTCGAGCCATGATCTTGATCGGCGATGATCGATCGGACCGTTGCGATCCATCCGATCAGAGATGATTCGATGGTTGCGATCGATCGGAGCCATGATCCGAATCGGCTATGATCGATCGGACCTTTGCGATCCATCAGATCGGAGATGATCCGATGATTGCGATCGATCGGAGCCATGATCCGGATCGGTGATGATCGATCGGACCGTTGCGATCCATCCGATCAGCAATGATCCGACGGTTGCGATCGATCCAAGGCATGATCTCGATCGGACCGTTGCGATGCATCTGATCGGAGACGTTCCGACGGTTGCGATCGATCCAAGCCATGATCCTAATCGGCGATGATCATCGGACCATTGCGATCCAACCGATCGGCGATGATTCGACGGTTGCGATCGATCTAAGCCATGATCTTGATCGGCGATGATCGATCGGACCGTTGCGATGCATCCGATCGGAGACGATTCGACCGTTGCAATCGATCCAAGCCATGATCCCGATCGGCTATTATCGATAGGACTATTACGATGCATCCGATCGGAGACGATCCGATGGTTTCGATCAATCCAAGCCATGAACCTGATCAGCAATGATCGATCGGACCGTTGCGATCCACCCGATCGGAAATGATCCAACGATTGCGATTAATCGGAGCCATGATCCGAATCCGTGATGATCGATCGGACCATTGCGATCCATCGATCGTCTATGATCCAATGGTTGCGATCGATTTAAGCCATGATCCCGATCGGCGATGATCGATCGAACCATTGCGATCCATCCGATCGGCGACGATCCAACTGTTGCGATCGATCCAAGCAATGATCCCGATCGGCGATGATTGATCGAACGTTGCGATGCATCCGATCAGAGATGATTTGACGGTTGCGATCGATCCGAGCCATAATCATGATCGGCGATGAACGATTGGACCGTTGCGATCCATCCGATCGGAGACGATCCGATGGTTGCGATCGATCGGAGCCATGATCCGGATCGGCGATGATCGATTGGAACGTTGCGATCCATCCGATCGGCGATGATCCAACAGTTGCAATTGATCCAAGCCATGATCCCGATCGGCGATGATCGATCGAACTGTTGCGATGCATCTGATCGAATATGATCCGACGGTTGCGATCGATCTGAGTCATGATCCTGATCGGCGATGATCGATCGGACCGTTGCGATCCATCCGATCGGAGATGATCCAATGGTTGTGATCGATCCATGCCATGATCCCGATCCGCGATGATCGATCGAACCATTGTGAACCATCCGATCAGCGATGATCCAACGATTGCGATCGATCCAAGCCATGATTCCGATCGGCGATGATCGATCGGATCATTGCGATGCATCCGATCGGAGATGATCCGACGGTTGTGATCGATCTAAGCCATGATCCCGATCGGCGATGATCAATCGGACCGTTGCGATCATCCGATCGGAGTCGATCCAACAGTTGCGATCGATTGGAACCATGATCCGGATCGGCGATGATCGATCGGACTGTTGTGATCCATCCGATCAGTGACGATCCGACGGTTGCGATCGATCTAAGCCATGATACCGATCGGCGATGATCGATCCGACCGTTGCGATCCATCCGATCTGAGATGATCCAACAATCGCGATCGATCTGAGGGATGATCTTGATCGCGATGATCGATCCGACCGTTGCGATACATCTGATCTGAGACGATTCGATAGTTGTGATCGATCCAAGCCATGATCCCGATCGGCGATGATCGATCAAACTGTTGCGATCCATCCGATCGGAGACGATCCGACGGTTGTGTTCGATCAGTGCCATGATCCAGATCGGCGATGATCGATCGGACCGTTGCGATGCATCCAATCGAAGAAGATCCGATGGTTGCGATCGATCCGAGTCATGATCCTGATCAGCGATGATCGATCCTGACCGTTGCGATCCATCCGATCGGAGACGATCCGATAGTTGTGATCGATCCAAGCCATGATCCCCGATTGGCGATGATCGATCGAACCATTGCGATCCATCCGATTGTCGATGATCCGACGGTTGCGATCGATTTACGCAATGATCCCGATCGATGAAGATCGATCAGAGCATTGCGATCCATCCGATCGGCGATGATCCAACAGTTGCGATCGATTCGAGCCATGATTTCGATCAACGATGATCGATCGGACCGTTGCAATGCATCCGATCTGAGAGATCCGATGGTTGCGATCGATCCGAGCCATAATCTTATCGGCGATGATTAATCGGACCGTTACGGCCCATCCGATCGGAGACGATCCGATGGTTGCAATCGATCAGATCCATAATCCGAATCAGCGATGATCGATCAGACCGTTGCGATCCATCCGATCAGCGACGATTCGACGGTTGCAATTGATCCAAGCCATGATCCCGATCGGCGAAGATCGATCAGACCGTTGCGATCCATCTGATCGGTGATGATCCGATGGTTGCGATTGATCCAAGCCATGATCCCGATCAGCGATGATCGATCGACTGTTGCGATGCATCCGATCGAATACGATCCGACATTGCGATCGATCCAAGCCATGATCCTGATCGACGATGATCGATCGGACCGTTGCGATCCATCTAATCAAAGATGATCCGACGGTTGCGATCGATCCGAGCCATGATCCTGATCGGCGATGATCGATCGATCGGACCATTGCGATCCATCCGATAGGCGATGATCCGATGGTTGCAATCGATCCAAGCCATGATCCTAATTGGTGATGATCGATCCGACGATTGCAATCGATCGGACAGTTGCGATACATCCGATCTGAGATGATCCGATGGTTGCGATCGATCCGAGCCATAATCTTTATCGGCAATGATTGATCAGACCATTACGGTCCATCCGATCGGAGATGATCCGACGGTTGCGATCGATCGAACCGTTGCGATCCATCCGATCGGCGATGATCGGACGGTTGCGATTGATCCAAGCCATGATCCCGATCGGCGAAGATCGATCGGACCATTGCGATGCATCCGATCGAAGACGATCCGATGTTGCAATCGATCCGAGCCATGATCCTGATCGGCAATAATCAATCGGACCATTGCGATCCATTCAATCGGAGATGATCCGACGGTTGCGATGATCCAAGCCATGATCCTGATCGGCGATGATCGATCGAATTGTTGTGATCCATCCGATCGGAGACGATCCGATGGTTGCGATCGATCCAAGCCATGATCCTGATCGGCGATGATCGATCGATCGGACTATTGCGATACATCCTATAGGCGACGATCCGACAGTTGCGATCGATCCAAGCCATGATCCGGATCGGCTATGATCGATCGGACTGTTGCGATTCATCCGATTGGCGATGATCCGAAAGTTGCAATCGATCGAAGCCATGATACCGATCAGCGATAATCGATCGGACCATTGCAATGCATTGATCGGAGATGATCCGACGGTTGCGATCGATCCAAGCCATGAGCTTGATCGACGATGATCGATCGGACCGTTGCGATGCATCCGATCGGAGACAATCCAATGGTTGCGATCGATCGAAGCTATGATTCGGATCAGTGATGATCGATCGGACGTTGTGATCCATCCGATCGGCGATGATCTGAAGGTTTTGATAGATCCAAGCCATGATCCCGATCGGCGATGATCGATCGGACCATTGCGATGCATCCGATCGGAGACGATCCGACAGTTACGATCGATCCGAGCCATGATCTTGATCGGCGATGATCGATCGGACCGTTGCGATCTGTCCGATCGGAGATGATCCGATAGTTGCGATCGATCGGAGCCATAATCCGAATCGGCGATGATCGATCGGACCATTGCGATCCATCCGATCATCGATGATCCGATGGTTGCGATCGATTTACGCCATGAACCCGATCGGTGATGATCGATCGAACCGTTTCGATCCATCCGATCGGCGACGATCCAACGGTTGCGACCGATCCAAGCCATGATCCCGATTGGCGATGATTGATCGAGCCATTGTGATGCATCCGATCGAAGACAATCCGACAGTTGTGATCGATCCGAGCCATGATCCTGATCGGCGATGATCGATCGACCATTGTGATCCATCCGACAGGAGACGATCCAACGGTTGCGATCGATCCGGGCCATGATCTTTATCAGTGATTTTCGATCGGACCATTACGATAAATCCGTTCGAAGACGATCCGACGGTTGCGATCAATCGGAGCCATGATCCGAATCGGTGATGATTGATCGGACTATTGCGATACATCCGATCGGCGATGATCGACAGTTGCGATCGATCCAAGTAATGATCCTGATCGGCGATGATCGATCAGACCATTGCAATGCATCTGATCAGAGATGATCCGACGGTTGCGATCAATCCGAGACATGATCCCGATCGGCGATGATCGATCGGACTATTGTGATGCATCCGATCGGAGAGGATCCGATGGTTGCGATCGATCCGAGTCATGATCCTGATCGGCGATGATCGATCCTACCATTGCGATCCATTCGATCGGAGACGATCCGATGGTTGCAATCGATCCAAGCCATGATCCCAATCAGACCATTGCGATCCATCCGATCGGCGATGATCCAATGGTTGTGATCAATCTAATCCATGATTCCGATCGGCGATGATCGATCGGACCATTGCGATGCATCCGATCGAAGACGATCCATTGGTTGCGATCAATCCAAGCCATGATCTTGATCGGCGATGATCGATCGGACCGTTATGAGCAATCCAATCGGAGACGATCCGACGATTTCGATCGATCGGAGCCATGATAAGAACCGGCGATGATCGATTGGACCGTTGCGATCCATCCGATCGGCTACGATCCGATGGTTGCGATTGATACAAGCCATGATCCCGATCGGTGATGATCGATCGGATAGTTGCGATGCATCCGATCGAAGACGATCTGATGTTGCGATTGATCTGAGCCATGATCCTGATCGGCGATGATCGATCGGACCATTGCGATCCATCTGATCGTAGATGATCCGATGGTTGCGATCGATCGAGCCATGATCCGGAACGGCGACGATCGTTTGGACCGTTGCGATCCATCCGATCGACGACGTTCCGACGGCTGTGATCGATCCAAGCAATGATACTGATTGGCGATGATCGATTGGACCATTGCGATGCATCCGATCGGAGATGATCCGATGGTTGCGATCGATCCGAGTCATGATCTTGATCGGCGATGATCGATCCGACCATTGCGATCCATTCGATCGGAGATGATTCAACGGTTGTGATCGATCCAAGCCATGATCCCGATCGGCGATGATCGATCGAACCATTGCGATGCATCCGATCGGAGATGATCCGATGGTTGCGATCGATCCGAACCATGATCCCAATCGACAATGATCGATCGGACCATTGCGATCCATCTGATCGGAGATGATCCAACGATTGCGATCGATCGGAGCCATGATCCATATCGGCGATGATCGATCGGACCATTGCGATCCATCCGATCGGCGATGATCTGATGGTTGCGATCGATCTGAGCCATGATCCTGATCGGACCGTTGCGATCCATCTGATCGGAGAGGATCCGATGGTTGCGATCGATCGGAGCCAAGATCTGGATCGGCGATGATCGATTGAACCATTGCGATCCATCCGATCATCGATGGTCCGATGGTTGTGATCAATTTATGCCATGATCCCGATCGGCGATGATCGATCGAACCATTGCGATCCATCCGATCGGCGATGATCCAACGGTTTCGACCGATCCAAGCCATGATTCCGATGGGCCATGATCGATCGGACCGTTGTGATGCATCCGATCGGAGACGATCTGACAGTTGCGATCGATCCGAGTCTTGATCCTGATTGGCGATGATCGATCGGATCGTTGCAATCCATCTGATCGGAGACGATCCGACGGTTGCTATCGATCCGGGCCATGATCTTTATAGGTGATTTTCGATCGGACCATTACGATAAATCCATTCGGAGATGATTCGACGGTTGCAATCAATCGGAGCCATCATCTAAATCGGCGATGATCGATCGGACCATTGCGATCCATCCGATCGGCGATGATCCGACGGTTGCGATCGATCCAAGCAATGATCCTGTTCGGCGATGATCGATCAGACCATTGCGATGCATCTGATCGAAGATGATCCAACCATTGTGATCGATCCAAGCCATGATCCTTATCGGCGATTATCGATCGGACCATTGCGATGCATTCGATTGGAGAGGATCCAACGGTTGCGATCGATACGAGCCATGATCCTAAACGGCGATGATCGATCGGACCGTTGCGATCCATCCGATCGAAGACGATCCGATGATTGCGGTCGATCGAAGCCATGATCCAGATCGACGATGATCGATCGGACCGTTGCGATCCATCCGATCGGTGACGATCCAACGGTTGTGATCGATCCAATCCATGATCCTGATCGGCAATGATCGATCGGACCGTTGCGATGCATTCGATGGAAGGCGATCCGACGGTTGCAATCCATCCGAGACATGATCCAGATCAACGATGATCGATCGGACTGTTGCGATCCTTTCCATCGGCAAGGATCCGATGTTTGCGATCGATCCATGCCATGATCCCGATCGGCGATGATCGATTGGACTGTTGCGATCAATCTGATCGGTGACGATCCAACGGTTGCGATCAATCCAAGCCATGATCCCGATCGGCGATGATCGATCGAACATTGCCATGCACCCGATCAGAGATGATTCTATGGTTGCGAATGATCCGAGCCATGATCCTGATCGACGATGATCAATAGGACCATTGCGATCCATCCGATTGGAGACGATCCGACGGTTGCGATCGATCGGAGCCATGATTCGGATCGGTGATGATCGATCGGACCGTTGCGATCCATCCGATCGGCGATGATCCGACGATTGTGATCGATCCAAGCCATGATACCGATCGACGATGATAGATTGAACCGCTGCGATGCATCCGATCGAAGTTGATCCGACGGTAGCGATCGATCCGAGGGATGATCCTGATCGGCGATGATCGATCCAACCGTAGCGATCCATCCAATCTGAGACGATCCGATGGTTGTGATCGATTCAAGCCATGATCCTGATCGGCGATGATTGATCGGACTGCAGTGATCCATCCGATCGGAGTCGATCCAACGGTTGCAATCGATCGGAGCCATGATCTGGATCGGCAATGATCGATCGGACCATTGTGATCCATCCGATCGGCGATGATTCGATGGTTTCGTTTGATCCAAGCCATGATCCCGATCGGCATGATCGATCGGACCATTGCGATGCATTCGATCAGAGAAGATCTAACGGTTGCGATCGATCCGAGTCATAATCCTGATCGGCGATGATCGATCCTACCATTGCAATCCATCCGATCGGAGATGATCCGATGGTTGCGATCGATCCAAGCCATGATCTTGATCGGCGATGATCGATTGGACCATTACGATCCATCCGATCAGAGACAATCCGACTATTGCGATCGATCCGAGCCATGATCTGAATCGGCAATGATCGATCGGACCGATCCGATCGGAGACGATCTAATGGTTACGATAGATCGGAGCCATGATCTGGATCGGCGATGATCGATCAGACCGTTGCAATCCATCCGATTGGCGATGATCCGATGGTTGCGATCGATCCGAGCCATGATCCCGATCGATAATGATCAATTGGACCATTGCGATCCATCTGATCGAAGATGATTCGACGGTTGCGATCGATCGGAGCCATGATCCGGATCGGCGATGATGGATCAGACCATTGCGATCCATCCGATCGGTGATGATCCGATGGTTGCATTCGATCCCACCCATGATCCCAATCAGCGATGATCAATCAGACCATTGCGATGCATCCGATCAGACATGATCCGATGGTTGCTATCGATCCGAGCCAAGATCCGAATCAGCGATGATCGATTGGACCATTGCGATCCATCCGATCGTCGATGATCCGACGGTTGCGATCGATTTAAGCCATGATCCCGATCGGCGAGGATCGATCAGACCATTTCGATCCAACCGATTGGCGATGATCCAACGGTTGTGATCGATCCAAGCCATGATTTCGATCGGCGATGATCGATCGGACCGTTACGATGCATCCGATCGGAGACAATCCGACAGTTGCGATTGATCCGAGCCATGATCTTGATCGGCGATGATCAATTGGACCTTTACGATCCATCCGATTGGAGACGATCTGACGATTGCGATCGATCATATCCATGATCCGAATCGGCGATGATCGATCGGACCGTTGCGATCCATCCGATCGGTGATGATCCGACGGTTACGATTGATCCAAGCCATGATCCGATCGGCGATGATCGATCGAACCATTGCGATGCATCCGATCGAATACAATTCGATGTTGCGATCGATCCAAGCCATGATCCTGATCGGCGATGATCGATCGGACCGTTGCGATCCATCCGATCGAAGATGATCCGATGGTTGCGATCGATCCGAGCCATGATCCTGATCGGCGATGATCGATCGATTGGACCATTGCGATCCATCCGATAGGCAACGATCCGACGATTTCGATTGATCGAAGCCATGATACTGATCGACGATAATCGATCGGACCGTTGCGATGCAACCAATCGAAGATGATCCGACGGTTGCAATCGATCCGAGCCATGATCTTGATCAGCGATGATCGATCGGACCATTACAATCCATCTGATCAGAGATGATCTGACGGTTGCGATCGATCGGATCCATGATCCGAATCGGTGATGATCGATCGGACCGTTGCAATCCATCCGATCGGCGATGATCCGACAGTTGCGATTGATCCAAGCCATGATCCCGATCGGCGATGATCTATTGGACCGTTGCGATGCATCCGATCGAAGATGATCCGACGTTGCGATCGATCCGAGCCATGATCCTGATCGGCGATGATCAATCGGACAATTATGATCCATCCGATCAAAGACGATCCAATGGTTTCGATCGATTGAAGCCATGATCTGGATCAGCGATGATCTATCGGACCGTTGTGATCCATCCGATCAGCGATGATCCAACGATTGCATTCGATCCAAGCCATGATCCCGATCAGTGATAATCGATCAAACCGTTGTGATGCATCCGATCGGAGATGATCCGACGGTTGCAACCGATCCGAGCCAGGATCCCAATCGGCGATGATCGATCGGACCGTTGCGATGCATCCGATCGAAGATGATCCGACATTGTGGTCGCTTCGAGCCATGATTCGAATCGGCGATGATCGATCGGACCATTGTAATCCATCCGATCGGAGATGATCCGACGGTTGCGATTGATCCAAGCTATGATCCCGATCGGCGATGATCGATCGGACCATTGCGATCCATCTGATCGGAGATGATTCGATGGTTGCGATCGATCCGAGCCATGATCCTGATCGACGATGATCGATCGATCGGACCATTGCGATCCATCCGATAGGCGACAATCCGATGGTTGCAATCGATCGGAGCCATGATCTGAATCGGCGATGATTGATCGGACCATTGCGATCCATCCGATCGGCGATTATCCGACGGTTACGATCGATCCAAGCCATGATCCCGATCAGCGCTGATCGATCAGACCATTGCGATGCATCCGATCAGAGACGATCCGATGGTTGCGATCGATCCAAGCCATGATCCTGATCGGTGATGATCGATCGGAATATGGTGATCCATCCTATCAGCGATGATCCGATGGTTGCGATCGATCCAAGCAATGATTCTGATCGGCAATGATCGATCAGACCGTTTCGATGCATCCAATCGGAGATGATTCGACTGTTGCAATCGATCCAAGCCATGATCCTTATCGGCGATTATCAATCAGACTATTGCGATGCATTCGATCGGAGATGATCCGATGGTTGCGATCGAAACAAGCCATGATCCTGATCGGCGATGATCAATCGGACCATTGCGATCCATCCGATCGGAGACGATCCAACGATTGCGGTCGATCGGAGCCATTATCCGGATCGGCGATGATCATTCGGATAGTTGCGATCCATCCGATCGGCGACGATCCGATGGTTGCGATCGATCCAAGCCATGGTCTCGATCAGCAATGATCGATCGGACCGTTGTGATGCAACCGATCGAAGATGATCCAACGATTGCGATCGATCCGAGATATGATCTGGATCGGCGATGATCGATCGGACCGTTACGATCCTTCCGATCGGTGAGGATCCAACATTTGCGATCGATCCAAGCCATGATCCTGATCGACAATGATCGATCAGACCATTGCGATCCATCCGATCGGCGACGATCCAACGGTTGCGATCGATCCAAGCCATGATCCCGATCGGTGATGATCGATCGGACGTTGTGATGCATCCGATCGGAGATGATTCTGTTAGGAAATGTGTCCTATAGCCAATCGTCTAGCTTGTAGACGGTTATGAGTTGATATGAATGTACATGATTTATTCAATAAATAAAAGTATATTTTGGCAGTACAACATATAGTTTACGTCTTCCAGTAGAATTCCAATATGTTGTAGTTCTTAGAGTTACATGTATTCGATAATGGAGGAATTGTTGAGTAACTCTTAAATCTGTTCGCAACCAAATGATACGTTATTACCTAGGACAATAACGTAGTCAAGTATAGGTCGTTGTGTGCCATATATGTTGGTTTGTCCTCTTAAACCAAGGAGTGTATGACATTAGTATGGCATGCAGGTGAGTGTAGAAGTACATTCACTGAACAGTGGCTCACCTCTGTTGAGTACTCTACTATCAAGGGTATCTCACAGAAAGGCAATGGGTATAAGTGTCCCTTTGACATGAGACTATCATATTGACTTGATAAGCAACTCACTGTACTTAGGCACTGGACCACCCGGATTTCTAATCCGATGACGGAAGGTTGCTGAGTGCAGTCAAGTACTTATTGGGTCAGTGATGAGTCAAGATGGGATTGTCCACTCTAAGTGTTAGAGAGAGTGCTCAAACTATGTTTCAATTTAGCAAAACCTTGGCCAAGGTAATCTTTGTGAGGTGTCACAAGATTCATTGCATTGAAACATACTTGGGTGATTTACTCGGAGTTGGCAGTTAACTCCGTATTCGCCCTGAGTACGAGGACAAGGGGATGAATTATACGGTAACCATAGCCTAGGTTCCTGAATATTGCTTTGCATATATTCGATCTATTCGGACGTCGGGTACCATTGCTAGATGGTCACATCGATTGGTATAGGAAGTGTTCCTATGCTACCGACTTAGATTCGAACCTATGGAGTCACGCACATAGTCAGGTGACCTGAAGACAGGCTTTATCCATGATCTAAGTGGGACTTGGTCATATGGGTAATACCGAGTTTGTACTAGCAATGTCCAGCTAGCACTGGGCATTAGCGGTAGTACTTATTCTGGGGATAAACTTGAGTTAGTTTGTAACTCAAGTGAATTTTTAGGATTTATTCAGACCCATTGTGGGATAGGACTTGAACCATAGACCAATGGTTGGTTTGACGATAGAGTGGTTTAGATCTGATTTCAAAGTGGTTTGAATCTAATATCTAATATAGCCTCTTTGAGTCAACCAGGCGATGGAATTCTAAGTGTTAGAATTTACATCTCTTTGGTTTTCACCAAACGTCGGAATTAACCAAACGCTGCATCTCTTTGGTTTTCACCGAACGTCGGAATTAACCAAACGCTGCGTCTCTTTGATTTTCACCGAACGACAGAATTCTAAGTATTAGAATTCAATGGGTTAGCTAAAATGAGACTATAAATTATAGGACATCCCTCACCAGATTACAACAACGAAATGTTATGGTTTGAATTTCTAAAGAGTTAGAATAGAAAATCCTGGTGTAATTCTGGTGTCACCGAAAGTTTGGTGGATCTTGAAAGAAGATTCAAGAGGGAGGATTCAAGATCAGCAAAGTTGTTTATCCACTAGCTAACACTCCCGGGAATCCGATCATTTTGGGCTTCGCATGGACGATACTAGAGGCCGAACGATTAAACGGATGTAGAGCAATAAGGAGTTACCTACTGTTCTTAAGGTAAGTGATTTGATCTCTAGATCTTAAGGCAGGCTTCAAGATAAGTAGTATGACTTCTCATCTTGAAGATCAAGATATGATCTTGATATTTTTATTTATATGCATATTTTAGATCAAACGATCCAATATATAAAGCAAAGATATGATATTGATGCATGTTAGATAGATTAATATGTAATCTTTAAGTTTTCGCATTAATAATTGTTATTACATTTTAAAATATGCATGCCTTGAAGATTGTTTCTCCCTACAACGAGATGAGGGATAGATATAATAGCTTTAAAGGACATCTATCCGGGCCTGTCGAGAATTGCATTATAGGGTGATCGAAGCTTGATCATTAGAAAGTCCGTATAAACAATGGCTACACTGGGCCAAGTGCCCGCTTGAATCACCAAGGTAATAACTCCTTCGAGAGTAATTGCGTCATCATTGAAACCAACCAAGGTAGAGTATACGGTCCGTAAATCCTCCATCCGCAATTTCATCCTTGTTGGCCCAGATGACAACCCAAGAGGGGGGGGTGAATTGGGTTCTTTTAAAAGATTAGCCTTTTTAAAATAGTTTGCTTGAGATTAATGAAGGCAAATGCAAAGTAACTATAAAGTGCAGTGAGTAAAATAGAGATAGAGATAGAGTCAATAGAACACGCAAACACAAAAGATTTTATAGTGGTTCGGTGTATCCAACACCTACGTCCACTCCCAAGATTCACTTGGGTCCACACTATAATCAACCTGATTACAGTAGAGTTGTTTTACAAGCTCACAACTCAAACTTGTTGTTTTTCCGGGCGCACAACGAACCCAGCTGGTTTTCAAGGGCTCACCAGCACAAAAACCCTAACACAAGCTTAACCAAGCTTGAACGAGGTAAGACTACCTCCACTAGTTCAATCCCCCAGATTGAACTAGATACAAACAAATGAAATATTTTTTTTTTAAATACAAAGCTCCTTAATGAGCAGATAATCAAATAATATAACAAGTTTAGAAAAGCCTGATTTGTAGATGGTTGGCTTTTGAGCTTTTCTTCTTTTCTTCTTTTCTTCTTCTCCTTGCTAGGTTGAATCAAGCCTCAGCTCCGATTCTTCACAGTTGAGCAGTTGAGAAGGTTGAAAAGCAAGAACTGAACTTCTTTCTCCAAGTTGGGAAATCCACAAAACTTGATTTGAATGCCTTGGATTCCTCTTGAGCTTTTTGGAGTGGAGTGGATTTGAGCTAGAAGGTTTTCTCTTAAGATTCAGGCTCTCTCTTTTTCGGATTTTTGAAATGGGATTTGTCTATTTCAGATTTTCTCTCTTTTTCGTTCTTCTTTTTTTTGAACAATAGTCTTCCCTTTTTATAGATTTCTTTCAAACCATTTTTGGAAGAAAACTATCCGTTGGAGTGTACCTTGTAGCAAAATATATCCGTTAGAAATAAGGTAAAATAGAAATATTACCGTTAGAGCTGATCTGGCAATTTGATTTTTCGTTCCAGGTGGGTTGGTGTTGAAAGATTATTGAAAATTATATGACCCAATCCTTTTGATTTTGATGATTACTAAAAGCCATTGAGTTCATTAAAGATATAATGAGTTTATTTAAATGAGCAATAAATTTATTTTGAACAATCAATGAGAATGTTAAAGTTTGACTTTAATCAATTTTGAAAGTAACTTTAAGCTCAATGTTTAAACTTTCAAAAAGAAATTTTATAATTCATGTTTTATTCAATGAGTTTTTGGAATAGTTCTTGAATCAATTCTTAATGTCAATTTTATTGAATTCAAGTCAAAACAATGAATTAAAATGAATCTGGAACGATTTTAATGTCAATCAGAAAAGTTTCTGATTTTTGATACGTTCCGGAGCCGACTCCTGAGTTTCAGAGTCGACTCCGCTCAGTGTACAGAAATGTGCATCTGTGTCGAGTCGACCCACGAAATTTGTCGAGTCGACCCCTGATTCTGTCGAGCCGACTCCTTGACTGTGCGAGTCGACTCCGCTCAGACACCAGAAGAGTGTTTTTCTGAGCACTTCGCGAGTCGACCCCAAGCTTTCACGAGTCGACTCCCGACTTTCAGGAGTCGACACTTTACTTTTGGTGAGTCGACCCCTAACCTTTATAAACATTTCTATTTTTGGTAAGACGAGCTCGAGCCGACTCGGGAAAAGCATGAGTCGACTCCAGCAAATCTGGGCAAAATTTTTACGGATGCCAACTCAGCTCCAACGGTTAGTTTTTTGATTAACGGCTATTTTTCTTTGTCTCTAACGGATATATTCTTGCAGAATCTATAAATAGAGGAGCTCTTTTCAAATCAAAATCAAAGAGAATCAAAAAGAGAGAAAAGAATATCTTTCAAAAAGAGGGAAAAACAGAGCTTCATTTGGAAAAATCATTTGAGTCAAGAAAAGAGATTCAAAAGGAGTGAAATCAAAGAGAGAGATTCGTGTGCTCCTGAGCTACAATCTACAAAAAGTTCAAGAGGAGATCCCAAAGCAACCAAGAGCAAATCAAGATCTTCCAACCTAGAAAGAAAAGAAGAAAAGCTTCAACCAACATCCAAAAGCCCCAAAGCTAGGAGAATCTGTGCTGAGGCCTGATTCCACACTTCAAAGGAGTTGGAGAAGAGAAGCAAAGAAGCCAAGCCTGCAATCAAGCTATTTTATCAGGCTTTTCTAAACCTAAGCTTTATTTTGATTATTCTGCTCTAGAGGAGCTGTTTGTATTTAAACTCTATTTATTTTCTTGTGTACTGATTCAAAGTGGATTGAATCAGTGGAGGTAGTTGTACCTCGTTGTAAGCTTGGGATAGCTTACGTTTTGGGTTCGTTGTGACCCCGTTAAAACAACGAGTTGGGTTTTGTGCTGGTAAGCCCGTGTAAAACCGGCTGGGTTCGTTGTGATCCCGGGAAAACAACAAGTTTGAGTTGTGAGCTTGGAAAACAACTCGGCTGTAATCTAGGAGATTATAGTGTGGACCCAAGTGAATCTTGGGAGTGGACGTAGGTGCTGGTTGCGCCGAACCACTATAAAACCTTGTGTTTGCCGTGCTCATTTGTCTCTACTCTATCTCTCTTATATTTCTGTTTGTGCATTGCTTAGTTAATTTCTCTCACTTGCACATCTTGAGTAAATCTTTTAAAACATTTCAAAAAGTCTTAAATTTTTAAGAACCCAATTCACCCCCCCCCTCTTGGGTTGCCATCTGGGCCAACAATTGGTATCAGAGCAAGTGCTCATTTAGAATTTGATCTCACGATCAAGGGCTAAAGATCCTTATGGCAACACAAAGTGGTTCATGTTTTGCTGAAGGTCATTCTACGAATAGACCTCCTTTATTTAATGGAACCAACTATTCATATTGGAAAGCTAGAATGAGAATATTCATTCAAGCTTCTGACTATGAATTGTGGGGAGTAATAATTAATGGACCTAGTACACCCACACACGTAATAGATGGCACTATTGTTCCTAAGCCCGAAAGGGATTGGAATGATAATGATAGGAAGAATGGCACAACTAAATGCTAAAGCCATTAACATTTTGTATTGTTCCTTAGACTCTAATGAATTCAACCGAATCTCAACATGTAATTCCGCAAAAGAAATTTGGGATAGGTTGGAAATAACACATGAAGGAACAAACCAAGTAAAAGAATCAAAGATAAATATTTTGGTTCATAAATATGAATTATTTACCATGGAACAAAATGAAACCATCACATGCATGTTCACTAGATTCACTGATATTGTGAATGGTTTAAAAAGTCTTGGAAAAGTATATACTAACTCTGAGCTTGTTCGCAAAATTCTTAGGTCACTTCCAAGGACTTGGGAAGCCAAGGTGACAGCCATACAAGAAGCCAAAGATCTGAACATCCTACCATTGGAAGAGCTTCTTGGTTCGCTAATGACTCATGAGCTTCAAGTTAAACAACATGTCAATGAGGATGAGTCAAGAAAGAAGAAGACCATCGCCCTCAAAGCTGCAAAAGGAAGTAAGCAGCAGCAATGATGAAGATGATGATGATGATGAGACAGCCCTCCTTGCAAGGAAATTCAAGAAGTTTATGCAAAGAAGGAGGCCCTTCCACAAGAAGAGATTTGATCAAAAATGGAAGGAGAAAAGAAAAGGATAAGAAAAAGGAAAAGGACAAAGAGAAAGAGCCCTTAGTATGTTATGAATGTAAAAAGCCAGGGCATTTTAGATATGACTGTCCTTTACTTAAGAAGGCCTACAAGAAAAAGAAAAAGGCCTACATGGCAACTTGGACTGACAGTGAAGAGTCTTCTTCCGAAGAAGAAGAACAAAAAGAAGTTGCAAATATTTGCTTCATGGCGGACGACAACGAAGAGGTAAGTACCGAAACCCCCGATGATGAATTTACTTTGATGAAATGTTTGAAGCATTTAATGAATTGATGATTGATTTCAAGCTTTGAAAAAGAAACACAAATCTTTGAAAACTGAAAACTTAAATTTAATTAAAGAGAAAATGAATTAAATTTTGTAGTTAAAGATTTAAAAGATAAAATGGAAAACTTCTTAATGAAAAGAATGATTGTGTTCATAAGATTGATTTGTAAAATCTGAAAATAAAAATCTAATTAAAGAAAAAGAATCAATCTCTAATGAAAATGATTTCTAAAGAAAGATGTTAAAAAGTATAAAGACATTGTTGAGAAATTTACTCTAAGCTCAACTAAACTAAATATGATTTTAGATAGTCAAAAAGCAGTTTTTGACAAAGCAGGTTTAGGGTATAACACATTAAGAAAACAAAAATCATTGAAAAATATTTTTGTAAAAGCTAACCAAAGTAATATTACTTGTTTTAAATGTAATCAAAAAGGACATAAATCTTTTGATGCAAAACAATAAATAATAAAAATTAAACATTAAAGGAAAGAAAATATGGGTTCCGAAAGGAACAATTTTTATTGCTACTAACCATGAAGGACCCAAGAAAGCTTGGGTACCTAAACATAAAGTTTAAATTATGTTGCAGGAATGTCTTGTAGCCAAAAGATCAAAGAAAAAGTGGTACCTTGATAGTGGCTGCTCAAGACATATGACGGGTGACAAAGATGAATTCATCACCCTGGAAGAAAAGAAAGGTGGAGTTGTTACGTTTGGCGATAATGGTAAAGGTCAAATTATGGGCCTTGGTAAAGTTCGTATAACTCCATCTACATTTATTGATAATGTACTTTATGTTGATGGTTTGAAGCATAATCTAATTAGTATAAGCCAATTATGTGATAAAAACTTTAATGTTTCATTTAAATCTTCTATATGCACTGTAACTAATTCTATTGATAATAGCATTGTATTTACGGGTTATAGACATGGCAATGTTTACTTGGTTGATCTAGAAAAATTATCTTTGTGTGCCATATATGTTGGTTTGTCCTCTTAAACCAAGGAGTGTATGACATTAGTATGGCATGCAGGTGAGTGTAGAAGTACATTCACTGAACAGTGGCTCACCTCTGTTGAGTACTCTACTATCAAGGGTATCTCACAGAAAGGCAATGGGTATAAGTGTCCCTTTGACATGAGACTATCATATTGACTTGATAAGCAACTCACTGTACTTAGGCACTGGACCACCCGGATTTCTAATCCGATGACGGAAGGTTGCTGAGTGCAGTCAAGTACTTATTGGGTCAGTGATGAGTCAAGATGGGATTGTCCACTCTAAGTGTTAGAGAGAGTGCTCAAACTATGTTTCAATTTAGCAAAACCTTGGCCAAGGTAATCTTTGTGAGGTGTCACAAGATTCATTGCATTGAAACATACTTGGGTGATTTACTCGGAGTTGGCAGTTAACTCCGTATTCGCCCTGAGTACGAGGACAAGGGATGAATTATACGGTAACCATAGCCTAGGTTCCTGAATATTGCTTTGCATATATTCGATCTATTCGGACGTCGGGTACCATTGCTAGATGGTCACATCGATTGGTATAGGAAGTGTTCCTATGCTACCGACTTAGATTCGAACCTATGGAGTCACGCACATAGTCAGGTGACCTGAAGACAGGCTTTATCCATGATCTAAGTGGGACTTGGTCATATGGGTAATACCGAGTTTGTACTAGCAATGTCCAGCTAGCACTGGGCATTAGCGGTAGTACTTATTCTGGGGATAAACTTGAGTTAGTTGTAACTCAAGTGAATTTTAGGATTTATTCAGACCTATTGTGGGATAGGACTTGAACCATAGACCAATGGTTGGTTTGACGATAGAGTGGTTTAGATCTGATTTCAAAGTGGTTTGAATCTAATATCTAATATAGCCTCTTTGAGTCAACCAGGCGATGGAATTCTAAGTGTTAGAATTTACATCTCTTTGGTTTTCACCAAACGTTGGAATTAACCAAACGCTGCATCTCTTTGGTTTTCACCGAACGTCGGAATTACCAAACGCTGCGTCTCTTTGATTTTCACCGAACGATAGAATTCTAAGTGTTTAGAATTCAATGGGTTAGCTAAAATTAGACTATAAATTATAGGACATCCCTCACCAGATTACAACAACGAAATGTTATGGTTTGAATTTCTAAAGAGTTAGAATAGAAAATCCTGGTGTAATTCTGGTGTCACCGAAAGTTTGGTGGATCTTGAAAGAAGATTCAAGAGGGAGGATTCAAGATCAGCAAAGTTGTTTATCCACTAGCTAACACTCCCGGGAATCCGATCATTCCGGGCTTCGCATGGACGATACTAGAGGTCGAACGATTAAACGGATGTAGAGCAATAAGGAGTTACCTACTGTTCTTAAGGTAAGTGATTTGATCTCTAGATCTTAAGGCAGGCTTCAAGATAGTAGTATGACTTCTCATCTTGAAGATCAAGATATGATCTTGATATTTTTATTTATATGCATTTTTAGATCAAACGATCCAATATATAAAGCAAAGATATGATATTGATGCATGTTAGATAGATTAATATGTAATCTTTAAGTTTTCGCATTAATAATTGTTATTACATTTTAAAATATGCATGCCTTGAAGATTGTTTCTCCCTACAACGAGATGAGGGATAGATATAATAGCTTTAAAGGACATCTATCCGGGCCTGTCGAGAATTGCATTATAGGGTGATCGAAGCTTGATCATTAGAAAGTCCGTATAAACAATGCTACACTGGGCCAAGTGCCCGCTTGAATCACCAAGGTAATAACTCCTTCGAGAGTAATTGCGTCATCATTGAAACCAACCAAGGTAGAGTATACGGTCCGTAAATCCTCCATCCGCAATTTCATCCTTGTTGGCCCAGATGACAACCCAAGAGGGGGGGGGTGAATTGGGTTCTTTTAAAGATTAGCCTTTTTAAAATAGTTTGCTTGAGATTAATGAAGGCAAATGCAAAGTAACTATAAAGTGCAGTGAGTAAAATAGAGATAGAGATAGAGTCAATAGAACACGGCAAACACAAAAGATTTTATAGTGGTTCGGTGTATCCAACACCTACGTTCACTCCCAAGATTCACTTGGGTCCACACTATAATCAACCTGATTACAGTAGAGTTATTTTACAAGCTCACAACTCAAACTTGTTATTTTTCCGGGCGCACAACGAACCCAGCTGGTTTTCAAGGGCTCACCAACACAAAAACCCTAACACAAGGTTAACCAAGCTTGAACTGAGGTAAGACTACCTCCACTAGTTCAATCCCCCAGATTGAACTAGATACAAAAAATGAAATATTTTTTTTTAAATACAAAGCTCCTTAATGAGCAGATAATCAAAATAATATAACAAGTTTAGAAAAGCCTGATTTGTAGATGGTTGGCTTTTAAGCTTTTCTTCTTTTCTTTTTTCTTCTCCTTGCTAGGTTGAATCAAGTCTCAGCTCCGATTCTTCACAGTTGAGCAGTTGAGAAGGGTTGAAAAGCAAGAAGCTGAACTTCTTTCTCCAAGTTGGGAAATCCACTGAAACTTGATTTGAATGCCTTGGATTCCTCTTGAGCTTTTTGGAGTGGAGTGGATTTGAGCTAGAAGGTTTTCCTCTTAAGATTCAGGCTCTCTCTTTTTCAGATTTTGAATGAGATTTGTCTATTTCAGATTTTCTCTCTTTTTTCGTTCTTCTTTTTTTTTGAACAATAGTCTTCCCTTTTTATAGATTTCTTTCAAACCATTTTGAAAGAAAACTATCCGTTGGAGTGTACCTTGTAGCAAATATATCCGTTAGAAATAAGGTAAAATAGAAATATTACCGTTAGAGCTGATCTGGCAATTGATTTTTCGTTCCAGGTGGGTTGGTGTTGAAAGATTATTGAAAAATTATATGACCAAATCCTTTTGATTTTGATGATTACTAAAAGTCATTGAGTTCATTAAAAGATATAATGAGTTTATTTAAATGTGCAATAAATTTATTTTGAAAAATGAATGAGAATGTGAAAGTTTGACTTTAATCAATTTTGAAAGTAACTTTAAGCTCAATGTTTAAACTTTCAAAAAGAAATTTTATAATTCATGTTTTATTCAATGAGTTTTTGGAATAGTTCTTGAATCAATTCTTAATGTCAATTTTATTGAATTCAAGTCAAAACAATGAATTAAAATGAATCTGGAACGATTTTAATGTCAATCAGAAAAGTTTTTGATTTTTGATACGTTCTGGAGCCGACTCTTGAGTTTCGAGTCGACTCCGCTCAGTGTACAAAAATGTGCTTCTGTCTCGAGTCGACCCACGAAATTTGTCGAGTCGACCCCTGATTCTGTCGAGCCGACTCCATGACTGTGCGAGTCGACTCCGCTCAGACGCCAGAGGAGTGTTTTTCTAAGCACTTCGCGAGTCGACCCCAGCTTTTCATGAGTCGACTCCCGACTTTCAGGAGTCGACACTTTTGGTGAGTCGACCCCTAACCTTTATAAACATTTCTATTTTTGGTAAG
>UESW01002141.1:140402-219409 GCA_900491605.1 Calamus simplicifolius | reverse complement strand
AAGTGTTCCTATGCTACCGACTTAGATTCGAACCTATGGAGTCACGCACATAGTCAGGTGACCTGAAGACAGGCTTTATCCATGATCTAAGTGGGACTTGGTCATATGGGTAATACCAAGTTTGTACTAGCAATGTCCAGCTAGCACTGGGCATTAGCGTAGTACTTATTCTGGGATAAACTTGAGTTAGTTTGTAACTCAAGTGAATTTTTGGGATTTATTTAGACCCATTGTGGGATAGGACTTGAACCATAGACCAATGGTTGGTTTGACGATAGAGTGGTTTAGATCTGATTTCAAAGTGGTTTGAATCTGATATCTAATATAGCCTCTTTGAGTCAACCAGGCGATGAAATTCTAAGTGTTAGAATTTACATTCTTTGGTTTTCACCAAACGTCGGAATTAACCAAACGCTGCATCTCTTTGGTTTTCACCGAACGTCAGAATTAACCAAACGCTGCGTCTCTTTGATTTTCACCGAACGACAGAATTCTAAGTGTTAGAATTCAATGGGCTGGCTAAAATGAGACTATAAATTATAGGACATCCCTCACCAGATTACAACAACAAAATGTTATGGTTTGAATTTCTAAAGAGTTAGAATAGAAAATCCTGGTGTAATTCTGGTGTCACCGAAAGTTTGGTGGATCTTGAAAGAAGATTCAAGAGGAAGGATTCAAGATCAGAAAAGTTGTTTATCCACGAGCTAACACTCCCGAGAATCCGATCATTCCGGGCTTTGCATGGACGGTACTAGAGGCCGGACGATTAAACGGATGTAGAGCAATAATGAGTTACCTACTGTTCTTAAGGTAAGTGATTTGATCCCTAGATCTTAAGGCAGGCTTCAAGATAAGTAGTATGACTTCTCATCTTGAAGATCAAGATATGATCTTGATTTTTTATTTATATGTATATTTTAGATCAAACGATCCAATATATAAAGCAAAGATATGATCTTGATGCATGTTAGATAGATTAATATGTAATCTTTAAGTTTTCGCATTAATAATTGTTATTAAATTTTAAAATATGCATGCCTTGAAGATTGTTCTCCCTACAACGAGATGAGGGATATATAATAGCTTTAAAGGATATCTATCCGGACCTGTCGAGAATTGCATTGTAGGGTGATCGAAGCTTGATCATTAGAAAGTCCGTATAAACAATGGCTACACTGGGCCAAGTGCCCGCTTGAATCACTAAGTAATAACTCCTTCGAGAGTAATTGCGTCATCATTGAAACCAACCAAGGTAGAGTCTACGGTCCGTAAATCCTCCATCCGCAATTTCATCCTCACAAAAGCATCAAAGTACAAAACATTAATAGAGCTTTCACTATCAACTAGAATATGATGTACATCATAATCATTTATGTTAAGAGATACAACCAAAGCATCATCGTGTGGATACTGTATCTCCCAAAGGTCTTCATCAGAAAAGAAGAGCTCATCGATCCGCGGCTTCTTTGATGGATTTTCCTCTTCATCTAGCCGAGCCGATGAAGAGCCGATCATTGCAATCATATTGACATTGCCAACAGCCGGTGGATTCGGTGGAGGTGGTTGGAAAGGCTCAGGCTGATGGTCTTCTCCATTTTCTGCTTAGGGGCTCTTCTGAATCAATCCAACCTCCTTTGATGGATGAGTTGCTCAATCTTATTTTGGAGCTGCCAGCACTCCTCTATGTCATGCTCATGATCTGATGAAATTGGCAGTATTTAGTCATATCTCTCTGAACCATGTTTCCTCGGAGAGGTGGTGGCTGAGGGATCTGGCACTCAATCTTCATCAGGATCTATGCTCTTGGTGTAGTGAGCAGAGTGTACTGATTAAACCCTGGGCTGGGCTTCAAGTGCGATCTCTAAGTAGCAGCGGAGGAGCTCTCTGGCGATGGGGTGGACTTACATGGCGAGAATGTTAGCTTTTCTCCGAGCCTTTAGTCTCCCTCCTCTTTGATTGCTTAGCCCGGGCTGACCTCCGCGACTCTTTGACTCTGGCATATTTATCCACCAAAGTCATGTCAGAGAGGCTCTTCGGATAGTTGACCTTCAAGGCTAAATAAAAATTACCCTCCTTAGATACCCCATCTGCCAGGGCAAACATGGTCACCTCATGGTTGAGGTGTCCACCTCTAACATGGTCGTGTTAAAAGCCTAAATAATTCTTCAAAGACTCCCCTTGTTGTTGTTTAACCTCAGAGAGAGAGTTGAACCTTCTTCGATGGCGGTGGCTACTGACGAACTAACTGCTGAATAGGTAGCTCAGCTCATCAAAGAAACTGATGAAACATGGGTTCAAGCTGTTAAACCAAGTTCTAGTAGACCTCTTGAAAGTGAAGGGGAAGGCTCATCATAAGATCGCATCTGATGCTTCATGGAACATCATGATGGATTGGAAGTTACTCAGATGGTCATCAGGATCGATGGATCCATGGTACAGCCCAATGGTAGGAAGCTTTACATGAAAAGGGATCACTTTCCACATGATCTCCTCAGAGAAGGGGATAACATGTTCTGCCTTCAATTGGAGTTGAGGGGCTTGCTTGACGGTGTCCAGCTCCTAGTGCCACTCTCGGCGGATCTCCCAAAGTTATCGACGGACCCCTTCATCTTGGATGATAGGAGAGTCCGATCGAGGGGAACATGGTCGCGGGTTGAATCATGGTGAGAGAGCACCGGGGAGAGAGACCGAACTTGCCAAGATCTAGGTGGGCTCTTCTCCCCGACCCTCTACAGTACTAGTTTAGGCCCTCTTCGGTTGGGCTGTTGAGGATTGCTCATGATCTCGAGTGGGTTGGAAGAAGAAATCACTAGCGGAGCAGGGGCAACAGCTCCATTAGAGAGTTGTGAAGTAGGGGCGTCTATATGTGGAGCTCTATGGAGCTCCTGTACCAGATGAGCTAGAGTTTGAACTTGCTGGATCAGCGTAGCAAATTGGTCCTGGGTTACTACGGTAGCTGATGGCGAGGGAATCTCGATCGGTGGTGGCTGCGGAGGTGCCATGTTGCTTGCGGAATCAGGCCTCTGGGAGGTGGTCTGATCCTATGGATCCGAAGTCGCTCTCCTTCGATTGGCCATTGAAGGTTGTCCTTTCATTTTAAGCTTTGTCTCATTGATCACAAGTTTATGGTACTTGAGGCCCTTCCTTTAGCGCCAATCTGTTGCCGTAGAAATTCGCTCTCCAACTCGGCATGGCCCGCCTCTGGATCTGGGTGTCAACCTTCTGCTCGAATGGACCTACAAGACAATCCTCTCATAAGAAACATTGGGGGTGGCCCCTACGGAAGACCATCCGATGCCTAAGTCAGTAAAAATTCACAGCAAGCAGATATGAGAAGAAGGCTCTTGTAGAAGAGTCCCTCAAGAATGACCTCCTAGAGCTCTGAATGCTGCTTAAGCTTCAAAAGGTTTTTCAATGAAAGAATGAGTGTACCTAAATTTTTTTTTTTGAAAAGGTATTTATAGACTGTCTGAATATTGCGGGTTGCTCACCTGACTCCTCGAACGTGTCTAGGAAAGTGAAAAAATGGAATGATTTGACTCTGATTCGAATCAGGTTTGTTACGAGGCCAGTGTGATTCAAATCTTGTTCGAATCTGATTGGTTACAAGGTTGGTAGGATTCGAATCCTATTCGTTAGAGGATCAACGGTTAAGAAAGCTGGTGGGTGCTTTGAGATTCGGCTATTTATAGATTCTAGGTTACAATTGGCATTATTAGCTTTATTTTCATTTTGAGAAAACTGTTTTAAAGATCAAGCGATGGGAGCCGTTCATCGTGCGAAGGATTCGGGGTGGTGCTAGGTAGCAAATAGCGCTTGAGTCAGACGTTAAGGTAGCTTGGGTCCATCAAGGTTTAAAGATACCTCGGTCCTGCTGAGGAATGAGTGTACTCGATCTGACCGAGGTATGAGGGTACCTTGGTCCTACCAAGGTATAAGAGTAGCTCGGTCCGATCGAGGTATGAGGATACTTTGGTCCTGCAGAGGTATAAGTGTAGTTAGGTCCGACCGAGGTATGTGGATACCTTGGTGCTGCCGAGGTATGAAAATAGTTTGAAATCATCGAAGCTTAGACCTACCGAGGTATGGCAATTTTATCTTTTTCTATCGTGATATCCGACAGGCGAAATCAAAAATGATCCTAACCTGTCATATGCACGGATATTAATGCGATGATGATTTTATCCCATATCAGTTCCCAGACTCCCGATTGTTACATAGTGCATTCCTAACATCCCATTACATAAGCTCAAATAAAATTAACATAATTATTTATATGTCATTCGGATATGAACAGATGAGCTATCATAACTTGCCAGATAAGTAAAAATCCATATTAAAGATGATAATTTCAACCTATAAAGTGAAGATTACCTTGTCATATTTGGGATAGAGATTTTAATTTTTCCTTTTATAAGGATGGAGATAAGGACCAGAATTATTTTTGTCCTCGTTAGCAAGAGCATAGTAAAGATAGAAATAAGTATATCTTCATTCTATCCTTGCCCTGTTGGTCTTATACTTAAGTACTCTAGTATTCTTATATATTTTTATATCTATAAAATTATCTTAATAATTTTTATTAAAAATTTATATATGTTATTAAGGGAGGGATGGGGTTGGATGGAATGAGGATGAAAGAAGGATTATATTGGGTGGATATGAGATTTATCATTCCCCCGTAGGATGGGGACGGGGATGAAAAAAATCACACTTTATGGGAATGAGTTAGGGATGAAGATTTTTTCTTTTTTGGCAGACATGAAGAGGAGGATTGGGGTTCTCTACCTTCTTTGTTGCCATCCCCAATCCATATATTCGTGTTAGGATGATGTATCAAATATTTCATTAATTTTCACTGTTCTCAGTAATGAGATATTAGGAATGTAATATTCTTAAAGTATAAAGGATTGAATTTGTAACAATTGAAAATTTAAGAATCAAAATAAATTTTGTATAAAAGTTTGAAAACCAAAAGTATATTTTTGCCTAGTATTTAAAATATCTAGTCCTAAGGGCTTAAAAAAAGGCCAAACCAAATTATGGGTTGGTGGCTTTTTCGAAACTGGACACCATTATGGGGATGTCAGATTGGGCCATAAGACCTCAAAAATTTGATCATGATATATATTATTTAATTAATTATTTTATTTTGATTTATATCTAAAATGTTTGATCATGAAATTTTTATTTTCAACTAGTTCAATAACTTTTACTTTCATATTGAACATTTTATTAAAATTAATATGGGATGAGCTGACCTAGCATGCCTATGCAACCAAAACTAAGCCATTGGACTAATTTGCCTGCTACGATAAAGGTGTTGATCTATTGGGGATTCTCATCCTATTTGGGGCACAAACTAGTTCAGATGAGATTGTACTTTCTTATTTGGAAAGGACTTTATCATTGCCTTATCTAGGAATCATATCTATCAGAGCTATCTAAGAGAGAAATTTAGCTCAAATTCTAATTATTTCGCTCAACATTTATAAATTCTAATTATTTATATATAAAAATTTCTTAGCCCCTTCACATCTATGGCATAGCCAAAATGGTGATGGCCATGTTCCGAACAATCTAATTAACACATGGCTCCTTTCAACCGATCAACTAGCGTTACTAGAATAATCTTTGACCAATACTCACTACCTTAAACATGTATAGAAGAGTATTCTTTCAACTGATCCAAGAGAGAGAGGGAGAGTGGTAGGGTGGTAGTTTGGTTGTGAATGGACATTTGTCAATGCATCACATCCTAATAAGCGGTAACTATTGGTTATCTAGGCTATTATGAAGTTTAAATTTAAAAGATTTTTTTTATTAATTATTTTAAAATACTATCTAATTTTAATATAACATATAATTAATTAAAATATTTTTCCCATTTATTAATATGCATGACATTATGAGAGAAACATGTCTATGATTCTTGGACCAAAGATATCTATTGGTTTGGGTTGTGTCCAAATCCTACCAAATTTTGATCTTATTTAATACATGAGTAGGCTCCAATGAAAGTAACCGTGGGTTTATCATTGAACATTTTTTTTTTCATTTTTATCATTGAAAACTAATCTATGATCCTTAGACCAAACATATTCATTGGTTTGTGTTATGTCCATATCCTACCAAATTTAGGTCTTACATAATACACCAGTAAACTCGAATGGTGGCTGATGAGGGGTAAAAATATCATCGCATTAATGTGCACACAATCCAAGGCATCAGGCTAGGGCTAGCCCGTGTGCCCTGTCGTGTGTCCGTTACATCCGAAAGACGGCAATGAATAGACTACCTCCTCCAAGCAGCTTTCGTGTGACTCGCCAGCCGAGCTACCCTTGTGACTCACCAGCCGAGCTACCCTTGTGCCTCATCAGCTGAGCTACCCTTGTGCCTCGCCAGCCGAGCTATCCTTGTGACTCGCCAGCCGAGCTACCTTTGTGCCTCATCAGCCGAGCTACCCTTATGCCTCGCCAGCCGAGCTACCCTTATAACTCATCAGCTGAGCTATCCTTGTGACTCGTCAGCCAAGCTATCGATCTGAGCCATGATCCAGATCGGCGATGATCGATTGGACCGTTGCGATCCATCCGATCGGTGATGATCTGACAGTTGTGATCGATCCAAGCTATGATCCCGATCGGCGATGATCGATCGAACCATTGCGATGCATCCGATCGGAGATGATCCAATGGTTGCGATCGATCCGAGCCATGATCTTAATCGGCAATGATCGATTGGACCGTTGTGATCCATCCGATCGGAGATGATCCGATGGTTGCGATCGATCGGAGCCATGATCTGGATCGGCGATGATCGATCGGACCGTTGCGATCCATCCGATCGACGATGATCCGATGGTTGCGTTCGATCCAAGCCATGATCCTGATCGGCGATGATCGATCGGACCATTGCGATGCATCCGATCGAAGAGGATCCGACGGTTGCGATTGATCCGAGACATGATCCTGATCGGCGATGATCGATCGAACCATTGCGATCCATCCGATCGGAGATGATTCGACAGTTGCGATTGATCGAAGCGATGATTCGGATCGGCGATGATAGATCGGACCATTGCGATCCATCCGATCAGAGACGATCCGACCATTGCGATCGATCCGAGCCATGATCCCGATCAGCGATGATCGATCGGACCATTGCGATCCATCCGATCGGAGATGATCCGATGGTTGCGATCGATCGGAGCCATGATCCTGATCGGCGATGATCGATCGGACCGTTGCGATCCATCTGATTAGCGATGATCCGATAGTTGCGATTCATCCAAGCCATGATCCCGATCGGCGATGATTGATCGGACCATTGCGATTCATTCGATCGGAGACGATCCGGCGATTGAGATCGATTCAAACCATGATCCTGATCGGCGATGATCGATCGGACCATTGCAATCCATCCGATTGAAGACGATCTGACGGTTGCGATCGATCCGAGCAATGATCCTGATCGGCGATGATCGATCAGACCGTTGCGATCCATCCGATCGGCGATGATCCGATTATTGCGATCGATCCAAGCCATGATCCCGATCGGCAATGATCGATCCGACCATTGCGATCCATCTGATCGATGACGATCCAACTATTGCGATTGATTCAAGCCATGATCTCGAATGGCGATGATCGATCGGACTGTTGCGATGCATCCGATCGGAGATGATCCGACGGTTGTGATCGATCCAAGCCATGATCCTAATCAGCGATGATCGATCAGACCGTTGCGATCCATCCGATCGAAGACGATCCAATGGTTGCAATCGATCAAAGCCATCATCCCGATCGATGATGATCGATCGGACCATTGTGATGCAAACGATCGGAGATGATCCGATGGTTGTGATCGATCCGAGCCATGATTCAGATCGGCAATGATCGATCAGACCATTGCGATCCATCTGATCGGCGATGATCCGATGGTTGTGATCGATCCAAGCCATGATCCCCATCGGCAAAGATCGATCAGACCATTGCAATCCATCCGATCGGTGACGATCCAACGGTTGTGATCGATCCATGCCATGATTCCGATCGGCGATGATCGATCGGACCATTGCGATGCATCCGATCGGAGATGATCCGATGGTTGCAATTGATCTAAGCCATGATCTTGATCAGAGATGATTGATCGGATTGTTATGATGCATCCGATCGAAGACGATCCGATGGTTGCGATCGATCAGAGCCATGATCCTGATCGGTGATGATCGATCGGACCGTTGCGATGCATCCGATCGGAGATGATCCGACGATTGCGATCGATCTAAGCCATGATCTTGATCGGCGATGATTAATTGGACCATTATGATGCATCCGATCGAAGACGATCCTACGGTTGTGATCGATCGGAGCCATGATCCTGATCGGCAATGATCGATCAGACCATTGTGATGTATCCGATCAAAGATGATCCGATGGCTGCAATCAATCTGAGCCATGATCCCGATCGGCAATTGTCGATCGGACCGTTGCGATCCATCCGATTGAAGATGATCCGACAGTTATGATCGATCGGAGCCATGATCCGGATCGGCGATGATCTATCAGACTGTTGCAATCCATCCGATCAGCGATGATCTGATGGTTGCATTCGATCCAAGCCATGATCTCGATCGGCGATAATCGATCGGACCGTTGTGATGCATCCGATCGGAGATGATCCGAGGGTTGCAACCAATCCGAGCTATGATCCCGATCGATGATGATCGATTAGACCGTTGCGATGTATCCGATCGAAGACGATCCAATGTTGCGATCGCTTCGAGCCATGATCCAGATCGGCGATGATCAATCAGACCGTTACGATCCATCCGATCGGAGATGATCCGACGGTTGCAATCGATCTGAGCCATGATCCTGATCGGCGATGATCGATCGGATCGTTGTGATCCATCCGATTGGAGACGATCCGATGGTTGCGATCGATCCAAGCCATGATCCTGATCGACGATGATCGATCGATCGGACCATTGCGATCCATCCGATAGGCGACGATCCGACGGTTGTGATCGATCGAAGCCATGATCTGGATCGTTTATGATCGATCAGACCATTATGATCCATCCGATCGGCGATTATCCGACGGTTGCGATCGATCCAAGCCATGATCCCGATCGGCGATGATCGATCAGACCGTTGCGATGCATCCGATCGAAGATGATCTGATGATTGCGATCGATCGAAGCCATGATCGGGATCGGCAATGATCGATCGAACCGTTGCGATGCATCCGATCGGAGACGATCCGACGGTTGCGATCGATCCAAGCCATGATCCTAATCTGTGATAATTGATCAGAACGTGGCGATCCATCCTATCGGCGATGATTCGACGATTGTGATCGATCCAAGCAATTATCCTGATTGGCAATGATCGATTGGACCATTGCAATGCATCCGATCGGAGATGATCCGACCATTGCGATCGATTCAAGCCATGATCCTTATCGGCGATTATCGATCGGACCATTGCGATGCATTCGATCGGAGATGATCCGATGGTTGCGATCGAAACGAGCCATGATCCTGATCGGCGATGATCGATCGGACCATTGCGATCCATTCGATCGAAGACGATCCGACGATTGCGGTCGATCGGAGCCATGATCCAGATCGGCAATGATCGTTCGGACAGTTGCGATCCATCCGATCGGCGATGATCCGACAGTTGCGATCGATCCAAGCCATGATCCCGATCAGCAATGATCGATTGGACCGTTGCGATACATCCGATCGGAGATGATAGATGTGGAACTCCTATCTCGATCGGTAATCCCAATTAATTTCTTCAACAAAATCAATCAATCATTGATTACCTATAATTAAACATAAATAATAATTAATTTACTAAAATTCATAATAGTAAAAAATACCATTTTACCCTTCTAGCCTACATTTTAAAAAATTACCATTTGACCCCTTCTACCTAGACTTAATAAGATTAATTATGGCTTAATTAATTTACTATAAGAACCACTAATTAATCATTTAGTAATTTATTTAATTAATTTACCATAAGAACCACTAATTAGCTAATTATCAAATTATCCCTTTACTCCACTAATTGCTAACCTATGCTTAATTACTTTAAAAATATACTCCAATCATTATTCAAAGGGTATTGCCTCTAACTAATCAATGTTTCTTGTTAGCAATTGGTCTTACCTTAACTTAATTGGATCACTAGAGAATTAATTAGGTTACTAAACAAATCAATTAAAATTTAAGTAGATTAACTAAGGTCTAATTGAATTAAACCCAACTTGCATTGGTTTGAACCTAACTCAATTACTAACCAATCAGCAAATAGGTTCACTGATTTGGTTAAAAAATGATTTCTGGTTCACTAATCTAAATCAAAATGGGTTCACTCAAGATTGCTTGATTGGGCCTAATTTGAAGATTTGGTTCACTCAATTGAACCTAATTTCAGGCTACCATACCAACAAACTAGTTCTGGTTCAATAGATCTAAATTGGTCTACATTGAACCCATCCTAGTTCAAATTGGGTTAGGATCAAATCACATTGGCTCACAATAGGTTGTCTAACTTAATTAGGATATAACCTGATGACTTGAATAGGGTCTCCTTGAGCTGAACCGGTTCTTGATTATCTTGAACCAGTTCGAACTTATGCTGAACCAACCAAACCATCTTTTATTTAAAAAAAAAATCCCACTCGGCTTCTTCCTCGCATCTACCTGACACCCACACCCATCCTCCATGGCCGACTCCCGTTCGCCATGGCTGGACCTTGGCCGATGGTTCCTAGATCATGCCCACAGCACCACGATCTCTATTCTCCGGCGATGGACAAACACCGATCACCTAAGGCAGAGCACCGTTAATAAGAAAAGAGATCATCGGTTCTTTGAGGCTTCTTGCCTCTTGACCTTGCCGATTGCTGGCGATCCATGATTGGAGAGGTTCCAATCATATTCTACATCCTCCAGCGATCTCTTCCCCCTAATTTTAATTTCCGCTTAGGATTCTAAAGTTTCTAATTATCGCATCCCTTCTCAAAACAAGATTAAAAACATTTCAAACAAAATATCTTCTAGGCTCCATCGAAGCTTCCCTTCATTCCAATCAGGCTAACCGAAGATCCTTCAAGCCGGAAACAAAGGAACAAAGATCCGGTTTGAAAAACAGAGTTACCACTCACGTTTAATTCATACCTTGGTTCTTTGAAGCCGGCTGCGATGATCTAAGTGACTCTCTTCCTGGGATGCAGATCTTGGTTGGCATCACCATGAATTAGATCGAGTGTCTTAACTTCACGGATTAACCTTCAAAACTTCTTGACATGCTCCATTGGCAAATTGCAAGCTCCGGTTGGTCTTAATGCCTGATGGGTAACACGGGAAGTAAATAGTTTTACCTTCCAACCTCAATCATCTTCACTGAATACTATTTTATATTACTATATTTGTATAATTTTTTTTTTTAAAAAAAAGCCATCAAACATTTGAAAAACAATGAGGAAAAGTTAAAGAAACCTAAAGAAAATTAGTTTATAATTCAAAAAATATAATCCCAAACCTAATGGAATAGAGGAAAAGGAATGATGTAATTCAACCTAATTAATCAGTTTGGGTGACCGAGACCTAGTCTGAGTTTATTAGATTAAAATGTTGTCCTATAACATTTCCAACAGTCAATTTGTCGTATATCCCTTACAAGTTACAAATCCTGATTTTTTCACACAATACTTCCAGATGTAACAACTAAAAATGCAACCATCCCATTTGAAGAACAAATTGTTGAATCAGTGGTCAAAGTTGTATCATATGAAGAACAAAATTTATGATTGAATTGTTGGATAAGTGGTTGCATAGTATTTAAAGGCTTCTTCCCTGCCTCATTTGAGAATCACGACCAAGATTGGAAGCCTCACAAACCACTAAAGACTAGCTAGAAAATCTCCAATTAGGATCAGAGCAGGAAGGCTTAAGACGTTATAGTATAAGTGGTGAATAAATGATGGCAATTGCCCCTCCTCTCTAAGACTTGATCAAGTATTTGATGGTTAGTAGGCTTGGTGAGCCAAGTTGACCCTACCCATCCTAACACGGACCTTATTATTTATGTTTTTCAATTTATAATTTTTCATTGTTTATCAAGTTCTCAATAATTATAATTATTTAAAAGAGTTTTTTAATTAAATATACGAACTTAATTATAAAAGTTTTCAATTAAGTATACTTATTTAAGTCTAGCTAACATTTTTAGTAAATGGATAGAAAACTAATCCATTAAAAAAATTATATATAAAATTCTATACACAATAATAACAACTTAAAAGGAAAAATATTATTATCTAGACGTGCCAAATTTAAGTCTTATATAATACACTAGTAGGCTCAAATGGTGGCAATCTTGGGTTTATTCTATGGCAATTTTTTTCCCCAATAGCAAAATAAAACTAAACAAGGCAAAAGGCCCCAACGTATCATATGCTATTGCTCACATAATTTGAGAAATTCTTATCTTATCATTTTTTTATTTCACATGTAGTATTGTACACCTAGAAATATAACTTTGCCTTCATGGTATCATTTACAATTACTAGACATCATGTATCGGAAACCTGGTGAAGGAAAGAACAACATTGGTTTAAAAATTACACTCATTTGGAAGATAGAAATTCTCGATGACTTTTAATCAGTCCATGTCCTGGCTCTTGATCTGAGGTGGAATGATGCATGGTTACTAACCCGCAACCACATATCCCTCAAGAAACCTAATAGCATCCCGAATTTTGTGCATCTCAGTTGCAACATCCTTCATGCTCATTCTATCTCTCCATGATTGATTCGAACATGATAGCCCAACTCTCACCACATTAATCATGCATTCTTGGATTTTCCTCACTGCATCGCTTCCATTCTGCTGGCTATAAGCAATATTGATGTGCTCTGGTAACATCAATTGTGGATCAGCAATGTCCATTACTTTATCAGGAAAAGCCATCTCAACAAACTTGTTAAGGGTTAAGCCATTTTGAAACATTTCATCAACTGGACTTTTTCCTATAAATAACTCCAGTAGAAGGATCCCATAGCTATACACATCCCCAAAGGTGGACACATGAAGACCTGCCCCATACTCTGCAATCCATGGATATCTTAGCATGAACGTATATTATATAGATAGAAGGTTCATGATGGAAAAGAAATATGATTTTAATTCTTTAAAGTTACTTAAAAAAAAGATAGTAAAGGGGGTTAATAGAAGTAGTTACCTGGTGGGACATATCCAATAGAACCCTTTATTGCAATTGAAGTGCTTGAAGACTGAATATGATTGCTCTTATCTTCCCATAGAAACCTTGCCAACCCGAAGTCCCCGATATAAGCACACATGTCATTGTCAAGTAGAACATTGGCCGGCTTTAGATCACAATGAACAATTGGTGGTTGGCAATTGTGATGTAAATAATCTAATGCATCGGCAATGTCGATAGCTATGCCCAACCTTTGGCTCAAGCTTAGAGTATTCACGAGATGATCCCTATCTGGCTTAGGATGTAACCATGTATCCAAACTCCCATTAGGCATGAACTCAAAAATCAGAGCTTTGAAATCGTTGCCTCGGAAATCTATGCTGGAACAGGATGTTAGTATCTTGATGAGATTACGATGACGGATATTTCTCAAAGCTTCACATTCAGCAAAGAAGCTCTTGGAAGCTCCTTGATGCAAAAGGTTGAAAACCTTAATAGCCACAATTGAATTGTCATGATCCATAATCCCTTTGTACACGGACCCATATCTTCCGGAGCCAATTAGGTTGGTAGAAGAGAATCCATTAGTTGCTTTAACCAGCTCTGCATATGAGACTCTGAGATTTTGATTCTTCAACAAATCAGCAGATGAAGTTTGTTGTTTTGGTTTGCGTTTCCAATAAAGAAAAACAAAGCTGGAGAGTATGAAAATGAAGATGACTATAACAACTATTGGAATCACAAATTTTAGCAGATGAGACCCCTGTTTGTTTTTCGACGATTTCACAGGGCACTTGGGTAACTTGAGTTCTGGAATACCCCCACAGAGTCCATCATTGCCAACGAGCGAGATTGTAGTAGCATTTTTAAATATTCCCTCCATTGGCACTTCCCCCTCAAGATGGTTGAAAGAGAGATCTAAACTGATTGAAGAATTCTTCAAGAATCCAAGACCGGTGTCACTGGAGAATTCAAAACTCAAGTAGCTCGAAAAGTTCAAATCTTCAAGAGAACGTGGGATTGACCCCGAAAGGTAATTGTGTGAGAGATCCAGTGCTTTAAGGCCCTTGATTGTGCTCAAAGATGAAGGAATGGTCCCTGTCAAGCGATTGTAAGATAGAAATAATCCTTGGAGGCCCTTTATGTTGCCGAGAGATGATGGAATGCTTCCATTGAAAAAGTTATCGTTCAAAAATAGGAGCTCAAGGACTTCACATCCACCAATTGTCTCTGGAATTTTACCTGTTAACTTGTTCCCAGAGACGACAAATATCTTGATATTTTTCAAGCTGCCGACTTCTTCTGGGAGGGACCCAACTAATGAATTGTTAGACAAGTTGATGGAATCTGACAAAAAGGAAGACTAACAATTTCTTTGGGTATGGTACCACTGATATTGTTTTGGGAAAGGTCCAGTACTTCTAGTTGCTGGAGGTTTCCAAGGCTTGGAGGGATGGGTCCTTGCAAGCCATTGTCAAACAACTCAAGACTGACCAACTGAGTTAGGTTTCCAAGGGAGGATGGAACAAAACCTGTAAATCTATTGTGGGATAACCATAAACACGTAAATTGCTAAGCTTTCCAACACTTTCTGGAATGGTGCCTGTTAGAAGATTTTCATGCATTGCAAGTTCAGTCAGGTTGACCAGGTTTTCTATCTCAAAAGGAATACTCCCCGATATTTGGTTGGAACCCATATGTAGAATTTCAAGCTGTGTGGAGAGGTTTGCTATTGAAATAGGCAACGCACCCCTTAGATTGTTAGCACCCAGATGTAAATGTGTTAGATAACTGCAATTCCTGAGAGAAGCAAGAAATTCCCAACCACGGACATTGTCTGCTTCAATGTTATTTGCATATATATTTAACCGGGAGAGATATTTCAATCTTCCAAGATCAGTGGGCATGAAACCGGTAAAATTGTTGTATGGGAGACTTATCTTCAGAAGTCCAGAGGCATTGGAAAGTGACGCTGGAATTGGTCCTCCAATTAGGTTTCCACCAAGATAAAGATGCTGGAGATTTGGAAGTCTGGTGCCCATATCGGGTGGCAGGCTTCCCTGCAGCTGGTCTCCTGTAGCAGCCCAAACTTGCAAGGATGAGAGATTGTAGAGGGACGCAGGGATGATACCTGAGAGCATATTTTCTTCCACATTTAATATTTCTAGACGTCCAAGTTGGCCAACTTCTGGGAATATTCCTCCCTCCAGTTTGTTCATCCCTACAGAAAGCTCGATCAGAGAAGAAAGATTGCCAAGCCATGGTGGGATGACACCTGTAATGTTGTTAAATTCAACATACAGATATTTAAGCTTGGATAGGTTGCTGATCTCATCAGGTATCCTTCCCATGAGATGGTTGTCGCTTAAATTGAGCATCTGAAGGTCTAAACAATAGGATAGATTCGCAGGGATTAGCCCTACAAATGAGTTGGAGGTCAAATCGAGATGTTGCAGTCGGCGCAGGCGGCCGATCTCTGGTGGGATCTCTCCGTAGAGACCGTTGTCTGATAAGTTGATTCTTCTGAGAAAGCTGAGGTTGCCAATGAAAGGAGAGAGGGAACCTGCCAGGCCATGAGATGCGAGTTCCAAGGCTGAGATCCTCTGCGTGTCGTGCTTGCGGATGCAGGAGACCCCCTCCCAGGCACAGACATGGACGGTGCCATTCCATGAGCTAAGAGCTCCAGGGGACTGGCGTGTTATCTGATGCTTTATGGCAAGCAAGGCCTGCAGGTCTGTCTCATTTCCCAACCGCGAGGAGGACATGAGCGGGGCTGAGGACAGGAGGATCAGCAGCAAAAGTAAAGCAACCGCCATGGATTCCAGTTGATTGCAACACTACTAGTGCATCCACCACCCAATTTTATTCCTGGAAAACAAGACAGAAGATATTAACAATGTACAAAATATAATATGATGAAGAGAAGGTGAGTTCAAGAACCTGCAAGAAGGATGGTAATTAAAGAAGCCTTCTCAGCAAAATAAAGCAAACTCGTTGGATGAGTTTGAAGAACTGATGCCTCTACTTTGTTCATCTATCGATTTTTATAGCAGCTTACCTGACCCACAGAACCCAATTTTAAAATAACCAAAAAGAATGCCAGAAATCAAAGGAAAAAGCATGCAGGATGTTGACGCCAAACCACATCCTCGAAGGTCCGGTTCGCCAAACCACCCCTAATGATTGTAGTCAAGGGTCAAGGGAATTATATGCCCTGATGTGAATTCAGAGTCACGGATGATGCTTTCCGAACTTGGCCGACGGTTCTATTCTATATTTGGGGTCCCAAATAAACAAAAGCCGCCATTCTTGACATTTTCGTACGGTTCTATTCTATATTTGGAGTTGCAAATAAACAAAAGCCGCCATTCTTGACATTTTCTTCTCCTCCGGTATATTGTATGTTGATACAACCTTATCAAATTTGCAACTAGCCCTCCATGATTGACTGACATGGGTCACGAGAGTCAATTATAGCAGCAATCCCAAAAGAGATTGGGAAAGGTTTGTTGGAGTGTCAGCGACTTCAAGAGGAAAAAAAAAAAAAAATGAAAACCCTAAATAAAAAAAAAAAAAGTGTAAAAATAAAAAAATCCTTCATTACCATTGGGAATAGATCATTATTTTAAAAACCTGATCTTGGTCTTAGCATCAAATTTAAATGATTGGAATCATTGCAAGTTAAATTACAATTAGAGGATCAATTGAGAATTTTTTAATTTAGAAGAAAGTGAAAATATCCTATCATTCAGGGCTTAAGTGAAATCAACTCCTAAAACTTGTTTTTATTCTATAAATTAATTTTTAAAAATATTTTAAGATTTATTTTATTAAATTATAAAAATTTCCTTTTTAATTTAATTTACTGTTTACAAATTATAGAGCACATAAGAAATAATGGCCATGACTAAATCAAAAGGCACATATATGCCTAAAGCTTTACGGGTTTACCAACACTAAGACATGATTTTTTTTTTAGCAATGAAAGAGACCAAGATAATTAATTAAAAAATAAAAAAATAGAGAAACCAAAATAAATAAGTGAATAATTGAATATTAATATATAATTTTTTTAGTAAGAATTATTGTAAGTACTCAAACATGGGACTTCTAAACTATCTGAGCTTTAATATCATGCTTAATAATCAATTGATTTCAAAAATTTAAACTAATTGGAAAAGAGCCGGCAATGTAAAATAAACTCTCACCTATAATATGAAGAGAATATAAAGCAAAGATTAAGAAAAAAGAAAATAGGTAAGTTATGCTAAATAGCCGTTGCTATTGATTGTGGAGTGGTTCATCCAAAACTTTCTTGATCACCTTACATCCATGACATGGCCAAAATGGTGGCCATGTTTTGAACAATGCAATTAACACACACTTCCTCACCTTGGCAATAACTAGCTATTACCAAAATAATTTTCTGATCATTAGTCATAACTATTTATAAGTTGAATAGTGACTTAGTCCTAAATAGAGCATCGTGAAGGAAATATATTCATGTAGCCAACCCCATGTAGTTAGAAAACTGTTTATATGAGTTGAGTTGAGCCATAACCTTAAACTTGTATTTTGGTAGTTAGGCTATTGCAAAGCTCTAATTGAAAAGCTTATTATGTATTAATTATTTTAAAATACTATCTAATTTTAATATAACATATAGTTAATTAAAATATTTTTCTTATTTATTAATATGTATGACATTATGAGGGAAACGTATCTATGATTCTTGGACCTAACATATCTATTGGATTGGAAATCCAACTAAATTTTGGTCTTATTTAATATATGAGTAGGCTCCAATGGTGGTAACCATGGGTTCATCGTTGAACATTTTTAGACCAAACGTATGTATGATTGAAAACTTGTCTATGATCCTTAGATCAAACGTATTCATTGGTTTGTGTTATGTCTAGATACTACCAAAATTAATTCTTACATAATACACCAGTAGACTCAAATTGTGGCAATCATGGGGTTTATTTTGTGACCAAGATTTACTTTCCTTTTCGATAGCAAATCATCATGTTTAATTCTTTTCCAATAAAATTAATCAAGGCAAAAGGCCCTAAACCATCGTATGTCATTGCCCACAAAACTTGACAAAATTTTATCTTAACAATTTCATTTTATTTTACATATGGTACACTTGGAAATATAACTTTGCCTTCATAGTATCACTCACAAGTGCTAGACATTATGTATCTAAAACTTGGTAAAGGAAAGAGCAGCATTGGTTTAAAAATTACACTCATTTGGAAGATAGGAATTCTCGATGACTTTTGATCTGTCCATGTCCTAGCTCCTAGCTCCTATATGAGGTGGATTGATGTATGGTTATTAACCCCCAACTATATATCCCTCGAGCAACCTAATAGCATCCCGAATCTTATGCATCTCAGTTGCAACATCCTTCATGCTCATTCTCTCTCTCCATAATTGATTCGAGCATGATAGCCCAACTCTCACCACATTAATCATGCATTCTTGGATTTTTCTTACAGCATCACTTCCATTCTGCTGGCTATAAGCAATATTGATGTGCTTTGGTAACATCAACAGTGGATCAGCAATGTTCATCACTCCATCAGGAAAAGCCATCTCGACGAACTTGCTAAGGGTTAAGCCATTTTGAAACATATCATCAATTGGACTTTTTCCCGTAAACAACTCTAGTAGAAGGATCCCATAGCTATACACATCCCCAAAGGTGGACTCATGAAAACCTTCCCATACTCTGCAATCCATGGATATCTTAGCATAAACATATATTATATAAATAGAAGATTCATGATGGAAAAAAAATGATTTTAATCCTTCAAGGTTTCAAAAAAAGAAGATAGTAGAAAAAAAAGGTTAATAGAGGTAGTTACCTGGAGCGACATATCCAATGGAACCCTTTATTGCAACTGAAGTGCTTGAAGATTGAATATGCTTGCTCGTACCTTCGTATAGAAACGTTGCCAACCCGAAGTCCCCCACACGAGCACACAAGTCATTGTCAAGTAGAACATTGGCAGGCTTTAGATCACAATGAACAATTGGTGGCTGACAATTATGATGTAGATAATCCAATGCATCGGCAATGTCGACAGCTATGCCCAACCTTTTGCTCAAGCTTAGACCATTCACAAGATGATCCATGTCCGGCTTAGGATGCAACCATGCATCCAAACTCCCATTGGGCATGAACTCAAAAATCAGAGCTTTGAAATCATTGCCTTGGAAATCTATGCTGGAGCAGGATGTTAGTATCTTGATGAGATTACGATGACGGATGTTTCTCAAAGCTTCACATTCAGCAATGAAGCTCTTGGAAGCTCCTTGATGCAAAAGGTTGAAAACCTTAATAGCCACAATTGAATTGCCAGGATCCATAATGCCTTTGTACACGGATCCGTATCTTCCCGAGCCAATTAGGTTGGTAGAAGAGAATCCATTAGCTGCTTTAACCAGCTCTGCATATGAAACTCTGAGATTTTGATTCTCCAACAAACCAACAAATGAAGTTTGTTGTTCTGGCTTCCGTTTCCAATAAAGAAAAGCAAAGCTGGAGAGTATGAAAATGATGATGACTATAACAACTATTGGAATCACGAATTTTAGCAACTGAGACCGCTGTTTGTTTTTCGACAATTTCACAGAGCACTTGGGTAACTTGAGTTCTGGAACACCCCCACATAGTCCATCATTGCCAACGAGTGAGATTGCAGTGGCATTTTTAAATATTCCCTTCACTGGCACCTCCCCCTCAAGATGGTTGAAAGATAGATTTAAACCAGTTGAATATTTCTTCAAGAATTGAAGACCACCGTCATCGGAGGGCGTATAGCTCAAATAGCTCGAAAAGTTCAAATCTTCAAGAGAACGTGGGATTGACCCTGAAAGGTAATTGTGTGAGAGATCCAGTGCTTGAAGGCCCTTGATTGTGCTCAAAGATGAAGGAATGGTCCCTGTCAAGTGATTATAAGATAGAAATAATCCATAGAGGCCTTTTATGTTGCTGAGAGATGACGGTATGCTTCCATTGAAAAAGTTATTGTCCAAAATTAGGAACTCAAGGACTACACATCCACCAATTGTTTCTGGAATTTTACCTGTCAACTTGTTCCCAGAGACGGCAAATATTTTGATATTTGTCAAACTGCCGACTTCTTCTGGGAGTGGCCCAACTAATGAATTGTTAGACAAGTTGATGGAATCTGACAAAAAAGGAAGACTAACAATTTCTCTAGGTATTGTACCACTGAGATTATTCAGAGAAAGGTCCAGTACTTCTAATTGCTGGAGGTTTCCAAGGCTTGGAGGTATCGGTCCTTGTAAGCCATTGTCAAACAACTCGAGACTAATCAACTGAGTCAGGTTGCCAAGGGAGGATGGAACAAAACCTGTAAATCTATTGTTGGATAACCATGAACGACGTAAATTGCTAAGTTTTCCAACACTTTCTGGAATGGTGCCTGTCATAAGATTTTCAAACATTGCGAGTACAGTCAGATTGACCAGATTTTCTATTTCAAAAGGAATACTCCCCGATATTTGGTTGAAACCCATATGTAGATATTCAAGTTGTGTGGAGAGGTTTGCTATTGAAATAGGCAACGCACCCCCTAGCTTGTTATCGCCCAGATATAAACGTGTTAAATAACTGCAATTCTGGAGAGAAGTAAGAAATCCCCAGCCATGGACATTGTCTGCTTCAATGTTATTTGAATATATATTCAGATCAGAGAGATATTTCAATCTTCCAAGATCAGTGGGCATGAAACCGATAAAATTGTTGTATGGGAGATCAATAATCAGAAGTCTAGAGGCATTGGAAAGTGATGCTGGAATTGGTCCTCCAAATTGGTTTTGACCAAGAATAAGTTGCCGGAGATCTGGAAGTTTGGTGCCCATATCGGGTGGCAGGCTTCCCTGCAGCTGGTTTGCTGCAACAGCCAAAACTTGCAAGGACGAGAGATTGTAGAGGGACGCAGGGATGATACCTGAGAGCATATTTTCTTCCACATTTAATATTTGTAGACGTCCAAGTTGGCCAACTTCTGGGATTCCTCCCTCCAGCTTGTTCCACGCTACAGAGAGCTCGATCAGGGAAGAAAGATTGCCAAGCCATGGTGGGATGACACCTGTGATGTTGTTATGGTGAATTGATAGATATTTAAGCTTGGATAGGTTGCTGATCTCATCAGGTATCCTCCCCGTGAGATGGTTGTAGCTTAGATTGAGCATCTGAAGGTCTAAACAGTAGGACAGATTCTCAGGGATTAGCCCTGCAAATGAGTTGGAGGTCAAATCGAGATGCTGCAGTCGGCGCAGGCGGCCGATCTCTGGCGGGATATCTCCATGGAGAGCGTTGTATGATAAGTTGATTCTTCTGAGGAAGCTGAGGTTGCCAATGAAAGGAGAGAGGGAACCTGCGAGGCCATGAGATGCGAGTTCCAAGGCTGAGATCCTCTGCATGGCGTGCTTGCGGATGCACGAGACCCCCTCCCAGGCACAGACATGGACGGTGTGATTCCATGAGCTCAGAGCTCCAGGGGACTCGCGTGTTATCTGATTCTTTATAGCAAGCAAGGCCTGCAGGTCTGTCTCATTTCCCAACCGCGAGGAGGACATGAGCGGTGCAAAGGACAGAAGGAGCAGCAAAAATAAAGCAACCGCCATGGATTCCAGTTTATTGCAACGGCAGTGCATCATCCACCACGCAATTTTACTGCTGAGAAACAAAACAGAAGATGGTAATAATACACAAAATCGAATGATGAAAAGAAGGTGAGTTCAAGAACCTCACAAGAAGGGCGGTAAAGCTGAATATTTCTCAGCAGAGCTAAAGCAAATTCGGAGGATGAGTTTGAAGAATTGATGTCTCTACTTTGTTCATCTATCGATTTATACAGCAGCTTACCCACGGAACGCAATTTAAAATCTAATTATTTGATCACAGCTATCCTAAGTCCAGTTAATGGCTAAAACAGCTAAAGAGAATGCCCAGAAATCGAAGGAAAAAGCTTGCAGGATGACCCGGCCCCGTGGAGAGATTTCTGAGTGCGGTTATCAAGCTCTATGATTGTACTCAAAAAAAAGCCCAATTGGTTCGAAAATCACCTAATAAATGATGTCAATTCAGAGTCATTGACCTTTGATGCTTGCTTTCTGGACTCTTTTTCTATGGCACTTTTTCCAGCCGTCCGTCTGACCGTTCTATTCTTATTGGAGTTACAAAAGTCGTCATTCTTGACTTTTTTTCTTCTCTCCAGTAAGTAACGTTACATGATTGGCTGGAATTTTAGATCGGTCCACGTAGCAGCCAACTTTGAATCCCCAAACACAATTCGTAGTGGTTGGGAGCAGTGGTTCGGAAAAGTTTGTTAGAGTGTCAGTTTCAAAAATTCAAATATATATATATATATATATATATATATATATATATGTATATATATATATATGTATATATATATATATATATATATATATATATATATGTATATATATATATGTATATATATGTATATATATATGTATATATATATATATATATGTATATATATATATGTATATATATAACCCTATATAAAAATTAAAAAAAGAGCAAAAATTGAAAAATTCTTCAACTATCACCATAGAAAAAACGTTATTTTTAAATTTTAGTTTTGATCTTTGCCTCAAATGGTATCTTTAGTAGGTATCTGTTGCTGCTGAAATCTATCTTTCGAATCGAGCGTGAAGGGGCTTCGAGACGGGCTTCCTCTTGGGCGGACCTGCAAGATAGTCCTCATGCGAGAAGGCGTTCGGGGTGGCCCTCCGCGGAAAACCCTCCGACGCTCAAGTCAGTGGAGATCAACAGTCGACAGAAATGAGGAGAAGGCTCTTGCAGGAGAGTTTCCTCCAAGGACTCCGAGCGGAGTGGCAATGGTGGAAGCAAAGGCAGAGAGAGGGAGAGAGTGTGAGCAAGTGCGCAAGGGGAGACCGCGTACCTCAGGGGGTCTGAAGCTGTGGTATTTATAAAGGATCACCTGGTTGTTAGGGGGCGTCATGGGTCTGAAGGCTGTTGAGATTTGAATCCAGTCTGTTATAAGACCTGTAGGATTCGTATCGGTTAGTTAAAGGATCGACGGCTGGGAGAGCTTGTTAATGTCTCGGGATTTGGTAGGAGCATAGGCCCCAGGGCCCTATGCCACTTTCAGATATGATTCCTGTTTTGAATCTTAAGGATTTAAGCTTTCTTGCACCGAAATCCGTAGAGGGGTTGATATCGCCAGGACTGGGCTGAGCTATAGGGACAGTTTGGTGATCGAGGCCAAGAAGCGAGATAGCTCGGCTAGGACCGAGAAACGAGATAGGTCAGCTGGAGGAGCCGGAAGGCGATAGGCGATAGCTTGGTTGGGGCTGAGAAACAAGATAGGTCGGCTGAAGAAGCCGAAAGGCGATAGACGATAGCTCGGCTGGGGCCGAGGAACAAGATAGGTCGGTTGGAGAAGCCGAAAGGCGATATACGATAGCTCGGCTTGGGCCGAGAAACAAGATAGGTCAGCTGGAGGGGCCGGGAGGTGATAGAGTCGGTAGCTCGGCTGGAGCCGAGAAACAAGATAGGTCGGCTGGAGGAGCCGGGAGGCAACAGACAATAGCTCGGCTAGGGCCGAGAAACAAGATAGGTCGGCTGAAGGAGCCGGGAGGCGATAGACGGTAGCTCGGCTGGGGCCGAAAGATGGGGTCCGCACCTCGAGAATCCCTCGCTCGGTGAGGGGCTAGGGCATTCCGACCTACCGAGGCTAACTTGTCCCTGACAAATGTCGCACAGTGAGCGAAAATCGGGGCTAACCTTAGCCGCGTACACGATTATTGACACGTAACAATTTTACCCCTCAACACATGCCCCCCACTCCCTAGTTCGAAGCGTAGGTTCGAGCACAGGGAGTATAAGTCCATGTGGCACGATTTGAATGGGGGGGATCCGGATTGGACAACCCGCACAATGATGCCCTATTTAATGCTGCGCTGCCATCGTGCCTTCATGGGTAAGGCTCCTTTGGGGAAATGGTTGGGGAACCGCCACGTAGCAGATCCCGATTTTTACGACGTTTATCGAGGCGGTTTTGGATGCCTCGGGCGAGACGCCTTATCTTCTCCCGAGGCGATTTCCTTCGAGGGGAAGCAAAGCCGAAATAGCGCCGTTTCTGTTTGCAGCGCTCCTTCGTTCCCCTTTTGGAGAATTTTGTTCTCTGTTTCCTCTGTAGTTTCGTTTGGTGTCTCTCTCGGTCAGCAGAATGATGAGCCCCGACGATATAGTTTCGAAGATTACCACCGAGGATTTGGAAAAAATTCGCCAGAAGTATGGCATTCCCTCGGATGTTGTTCTGCGATTGTCGGAACCCGAGCACAGGGTTTCGCAAGATTTGGGGCACGGAGTCTTTCTTTACGAAGATAGTTTGAAGGCGGGCCTCCTGTTTCCTCTCCATCCCCTGGTAAAGGAGATCATGACGTCTTACAACATCTGTCCAATGATGGTGGCTCCTAACAGCTGGCGGAGCATCATCGGATTTATTTCAATGTGCAACCAGATCCAGGTTATAGCTATTCTTCCCCTTTTTCATGCATGTTACCACCCGATACCCGGGAGGAATTCGGAGTGGCCTTATATCGGACCTCAGAGGTCCTTCAAGATGATTGTGGACAAACCATCCTCCATAAAGGGATGGAAGAATCGATTCATCATCGCTGAAGGGAACATTGGTTCCGACTTTCCCCGGGGATGGGGAAACTTTGTTCGGGATGTGGAAACACATCCGATTCTATCTGAGCAGGAGGAAAAGGATTTGGAAGTCCTCTGCAATGGCAAGGCGTTCTCGGCCAATGACTTACTGTCGGAGGAGGCTCTTTTTGCCACCGGGCTCAGCCCTCTTGATCCGTATGGTAGGCCCTCCTTCTCTTTTCTACTGGTTTTATTTGAGCGAACGTATCTCGGTCTCATCGTTTGCTCCTTGCTTCTGCAGCCAAGAGGTCTGAATTATCATGCCATATAAAGAAAAAGATGGGCAAACACCTAGGGGAGAGTAGTGGCGGGGAGAAAAGTAAACCCGAGAAGAAGGTTTATCTTTCCGAAAGGTGCTCGCCGGATGCTGGAGCAGTCCCGACGGAAGCGTCGAAAGCAAGGGAGGATTTAGAGAGGACTGCCGAGATCCCCTATCCTCCCGTGGTGGAGATATCAGACAGTTCGGAAGAGACTCCATTGGCTTGCCAGGATGCCCCTCTTTTGAAGGACGAGCCAATGGCTGATTCGGTGGGAGTCGTCGTTTCTGAGGGCCCTTCCCCGAGCGAGAAGATATCTCTGGCCTTGGCAGGAGGATAGGAGGAAACAGCTGTAATCGGCGAGGCTCATGGTGAGCTTCCTATTGGAGGGCCCCCGACGGAAGAGTCTAGGGGCAGTGACGCTAGGGCGACCGTAGTGGAGGCTCAAGAAGGGGGGCAAATGGAGGTTTCGATGAAGCCTACGGAGGAAACGCAGGTGTCTATAACCGAGGGAGGAAAAATCGGAGGAGGGGGTAGGGCGAGGCGAGAACCTTGCAGTCGAAACTTCTCCCGCCAAAGTTTTGGGAAGACTAGCGCTTGGGCTGGCCGATTTATCCGAGGAAAGCCATGCCAGAATTCTATCGGAGGAGGCCAGGAAGTTGAAGGCTCCTCAGTCGGAGATTCCCTGGATCGGCCCTTCGAGCGGGGATGGTCAGCCCAGCAGCTCAGACACGGCCATTGAGGAGGCGTTTTCTGCTTTGATGAGGTCGGCATTGTATCCGGGCGCAGATCCTTCGATGGATAAATTCGCGGATCTGGAATTGGTTGATGCCGCATTTGGCCAGCGGAATGTGGTGGAGGACATCCACCTTCTCTCCGATATCGATAATCCTACCCTCATGAAGTTGGCTAGGGCCTACGCCTCCCGGGTGAGTTGTCATTTCAGAGCAGTGGGTGCTTTCCAGCTAACTTGACCACATTTTCTCACTTGTTTTTGTTCTGTAGAATGCTTTGATCTCTCGAGCGCTGTGCTGGCGCCTAAGCTTGGCGATGGGAGCCGGTGTCCAGGCCAGGAGAGTCAGCATCGAGCTTCGATCGCGAGCGGAGGCGTCTGACACATTTGAACAACTTCTGGTCGCCGGCAATAAGAGTTTGGCGAGAATAAGGGTATTGTATCAGGGCGCCCTAGATGATGCGTCCAAGTAGAAGCTTAAAGTAGAGGAGTTACAGGGGCTCCTAGCGAGGGGCGACGATGCATGCTTGGAGCTGTCACGGGTTAAATCCAAGCATTCCGAAGAAATAGAAGATGTTAAGAAATAGTTCAGCGAAAATTTAGGCAGGCAGAGGAGAGAGGCCACCGAAGAAAGAAATCGCCTGAGCAGAATGCTTGGCAAAGTGGAGGGGAAGTTACGGCGGCATGATCGTGATATTGCCAACATGGACGACAATATCAAGTGGCATTAGGGGAAGATAATCCAGCTCAGCAACGAGCTCTCCCAAGCCCGGGGAGAAGTTGACGATAGGCAATCGAGGATTAATGATCTCAAGAGTAGGATCGAGCTGGTTAGAGCTGATAAATTGAGGACCATTGACGAGGCCAAGGAGCTAACCAAGAAGCTGGCTCGGCAGGAGGACGAGGTACGGTACCGCCCCCCTTTTTTAACTTCTTTTATTGGCTCATTTTTAACTTCCTTTGTTGGCTCATCGTGTCATCGGCTGTCTCTATTTTTACAGATGAAAAGGCAGAGATGGAGAATCAAGATCAGATGCGAGCCTTGCAAGGGGAACTGGAATCCAGCCGATGGAGGAGCTCATAGCTCGAGAGGTGGGTCAGTGAGACCGAGGAACAGATCGCCCTACTGTAGAGTCAAGTCGCTGGAGCTGAGGGACAGGTTGCCTCATTACGGGGCCAGGTGGCTGAGACTGAAATGCGGCTCGCTATGCTCAAGGGCAAACAAGATGCAACTTGCACTGACGCTTTCCAGCTCGGAGTGGAGGACATTCGAAGTAAGATATCTAAAGAGCATCCGGAATGGGACCTCTCTTTCTTGGATGTTGAGACTCCTGATGCCAGCGCCTCCGGGGATGAAGAAGAAGACGAGTACATCGATGTTTCGGATGCCGACCTTGATACTACCCTGGGTCCCAGTGAGGCTACAGCTCTTGGGGGACACTTGCAGCCTGTTGCCAAGGAGGCGAAGACATTCGAGACGGGCGAGTCGAGCCATGCTTCCACGAGCGTAGTTGAGGGTTCTACTGAGACTGATCCAGCTCCTGACCCTTGAGAGCTATTTTCGTTCTTTTGTTTTTTTGACATGTAACTCGGTTTAAAGTTTTCAATGGATGAGCCTTCCGTCTCTATTTGATTGCCTTTCTCGGATGATCCCTTGTCTCAAGTTTTATCCTGACCGCGAGCAACTTATGGCTTATTCGCACCGCTTGGTTGGCTTTAGCTTGGATTTGAGGGAACATCTTGGTCGAGGCCAAGGCATATGGATAGCCCCGACGAAGGGGCCTAGATACAACACAGCTCGGTAAAAAGGGGCTGAGAAGCGCTCTAGGTCGGCTTAGGTCGAGTGACGCAATGGCTCGGCTAGGGTCGAGAGATGGGATAGCTCGGCTAGGGCGGAGAGGTGGGATAGCTCGGCTAGGGCCGAGAGATGAGATAGCTCGGTCAGAACCGAGAGATGTGGTAGGTCGACTGGGAAGGACCAGGAATTACAGAAGTATCTCGGCCAGGACTGAGGTAGTCCGACTTATCAAGGGCGAAGACGTGGGTGTGCCTTCAACGAAAAGGGGGATTTGGTCCCAAGAAAGGGGTTTGTCGAATTTCCCACCACCATTCACTTATCCTTCTCGGTAAGGAGGGGGTGATTCCCCGCTTCCAGTGGGCGGCCACTGAAGCGACAACGTGTGGCAGGGCTTTATGTTAGTGGCATTGGAGCCGATGGTTCGGGCGATTAGGGCTCTCACCTGGAGCGGTTTAAATACCAATAGGTGGTAGGCCATCGTTAACCATCTCCTCCGCCGATCTTTGCCGGTCCATCCGAGCTTGCGATAGCAGGATGGCTTCCAAGGATGGAGGGAGGTCGGCCGGAGCACCCATCGAAGGTGTCAACGCTCGTTGGGGGACCCGTAAGGGCCGTACCAAGGCGGTCATCGACGAGGAAGTCATGGCCTCATTGCTTGCAAGTCATGAGCAACTCCAACAGGCGACTGAGAAATACATGATTGCCTCTACTAGGGAGATCATGCACCTCCACGCGGTCAACGATCGGTTAGAAAAGCATGTGGCATCCCTCCAGCGACAGGTGTGCGACTCGGCAGTAGAGCGAGGGGAAGGCTCAGTAGCTCCGGGAGAGGATGATAAGCCCCTGTGAGAGCCGATGTATTTTCCTTTCTTTTCGTTGCCCCTTTATGATGAATGGAAAGAACAGTTTATGTAGCTTTCGTGTTTGCCACTGTTTTGAGATGCTTGCTTTCATCAGGCAAGTCTTATAAGTGATCTATCCCTTGGAGGGTTTTTAGCCATCCTTGCCCGGTTCGGAGCGCAGGATAACATTCAGTCATGTTGGACTGAAAAGAGATGCTTCGGTTTGTTTCGAAGTATAGAAACAGCTTTGGCCTTAGAGGGGAGCATAGGGCGGTGCCTAGGTTCGTGCCTAGGTCTCATAGGCAGTTGGGCCGGAGCAGAGGATATTGAGAGGTCATTATCGAGGAGTACTCGGTCTTCGCGCCACTTTATTACCCTGTTAGTGCCTTGTCTTTTCCAAGGAAAGTCGACTTTCTTTTTGCCGAAGTAGATAATATGGTTCTGTAGCCAGCAAAAAGTTGCCTTGGTGTTTTCTAGGGGCTTTTATTAGGTCGATCTTTTCCAATGCAGGTTGTTCTGGCGTATGACGCAAGCACTTATTCGCCATTGGAGGATGTCGTTTTCACTGGACGATCTCCCAGGTCTGCCCGTATCTGCAAGATCGATGGGCAATTTTCTGCATTTAAAACTCATGATCTGGGATCAGAGAAAATCTTTTGGCATGCGTCATGGTTCGGGCGACGCGCTTGGTGCGCAACGAGGGGCGCTGATTTCATCTTGGGAGGCCACGTGGTGGCGTGGGTTAGACATTTTGAATCTCGGGGCTTTCTGCTCTGATAGCTGCTCCCGGTTCATCTTTGCCTATAAAAAGGGGAAAGAGGGGCCGTGTTGGGCCATCCCCGAGTTTTCTTCCCTGTGAATTGTGAAGGTTTTCATGATGCCTGTCTCTCTGGGGCTTAGAGTAGGAGGACCGAGCTTACCTTTTGCAAGTTGTCGCCCTCCGGACAGTTGGTGTGATGAAGGAGCCGCTGGAGAGTGGCTCATCCTCAGGGGATGAGTTTCGGAGATCATATGGAGAGCGCACAGGAGGGCCGCAGAGATCACACGGAGAGCGCACATATGCACTTCCTGTGTGTCCTTTGTGGCTCGCTACGGGGAGTACGGGGTAGAAAGTGCATCGATACCCCCGTAGCACGCACGGAGCCTTCCTTCTCCGTTAGTCTGGATTCTCGTCCCTTCTCTAAGGGGAATCCTTGCCACGAGAAGGAGAAGCTGGGAGCAACGCGGGGCTGATGGTCCCCTGGCTCTCCCAATCGAGCAGTGGCCTGCAGCCCAGCATCCCACCTGGGGGGAGCTGGTCAGTTTGCACGGTTCCTCAGAATCAGCATCCACGGGTCATGCCTCCTTTTGGATCTCTCAGTTCATCCAGAGGGACCGTGGAAGGTTGGACTTGCCATTTATCAGGGCGAGCTGACTGGTTTGTTTGATTTGTTGGGTCAGACGCCGAAGTATCATTAATAACCGAAGCTGACTGGAGCAGTTCGGCCGAGCTATTTACTCATTTTCATTTTTTGCGCCTTGGCACATTTGTAACTCCTCTTAGGAGGTTGTAACTTTTCTTTTGATGAGGAAATAAAGAAATTTTTCATTCCTTCTTTCTTTGGCCTTCGCTTCTTTTGTGTTGGAGAGTTGTTACTCCTATAATGAGATTTTTTATGTTGCAACATATTTCGACAGTGCTATCGTGGCTTAGTCCTTGCTGAGGCCGAGATACAGAGATATTGCTCAGCCCGGCCGGGGCTTGCGAGCTACCCGAATCCGAGCTAAGTTTTAAAGAACGCTCAGTTTGGCTGGGGCTTGTGAGCTATCTGAATCCGAGCTAAGTTTTAGCCTTGGTGTACAATTTCGGCCCATAGCTTGGCCCGGCTGAGGCTCAGCGATTTGGTTCAAGACCTAGCCCAGCCGAGGTTTGGAGATTAGAACTCGAAGGGATAGCTCGGTTGTCACCGAGACTTCTGATATTTAATCCGGTTCTTGCAAAATTTGGCATGGACCGCCAAAGAGAACGGGCGGTGCATGGGGGTGCCCGATATTTACGATTGGCGATTTCCGAGGAGAGTGAACCAGCGTCAGTCGCTGATGTGCCTTTTTATTTCTTTGCATTTTTCCAAGGGCGGCTGATTCGAGGGAGCTTGGCGGAGCTTCAAGAATATTTATTTCGTGAGGGCTCGGTAGATCGGAAGGAACCCAGTCCCTAAAGAAGGAGGGGGGTTCTCGAGTACTTCGTCGATGCTTACCGATTTTCCTCGGGAGGGGGCACGTCCCCTCGCGTCCCGCGAGTTCTGGCCAAGGCGGTGACGCATGGCGAGTTTCCATGGGTCGAAGTTAAAGGCTCGATCGATTGAGATGCCCGCTGTGAGCAGTTTAAATATGGACCAAGAGATGCCTGTGCTGGTCATTCTTACCGGCCAGTCCCTAAAAAATTTCTGAGCATTGACATGGCCTCCGACGGTGCACGGCGATCCAACGAGGCACCTGACGGCGGCGCCAACGGCCAACGGGGGCCCCAGGAGAGCCGGGTTTCCATGATTGTCGACGCGGTGGCTTTAGCGATGGCATTTGCGAGCCATGAGCAGCTGCATAAGGTGGCCGAACAGTATCTATCGGCTTCCACCAGGGAGATCGAGTTCCTCCGCCGCATCATCGGCCAGCAAGAAGGGGAAATAGCATCCCTCCGTCAGCAGGTCGCCGAGCTGACTCGGCGGGAGGAGAGCTTGGTGGTCCTCGGGAGTGATGATAAGCCCCTGTGAGGGCTATTTTTATCTTTTCTTTTCCTTTTTGTCATTTTCTTTGTGATAAGTAAGAAAGGGAGGTTTTTTCGGCAACTTTTGTTTTTGCTGCCATCCCTAAGATTTTTGTCTCTACCGAACAACGTTTTGCGTTTCGGAGACCAGCCAGGTCGGCCGAGGCTTGCAAGCGGCCCGGATCCGAATATAGTTTAAGGGAATATTTAGGTCGGCCGGGGCTTGTAAGCTGCCCGAACTCGAGCTAAGTTTTGAAGATCGTATATCCTTGTTTGGATCAGAGGCGGACCTAGGCGGTCCTTCGATTAGAAGGAGGTCTTTTACTTTTGCCGAAGTACCGGGAGATGTTCCCGTTATCTTGGAGTATCTAAGAAGTCGCTCGGCTCAATCGAGGCCTCAGGTCATGGCTAAAGTGCAGAGATTTCGCTCGTTTGGCCGAGGATTGACACATTAGGTGCGGCTAAGGTGCAGGAATATCGCTCGGTTGGCCCAAGGATTTAATAGTAGAAGACGTTCCTCGACTTTGTTCGGGGCCTTTAGGCGGCTCTGTGGGGCCTGTCGAGGCCTTTAGAGATCACTAAGGGAGCAGAATATGTACCCGCTAGCGATATTGCATGACGTATATTGTTTGAACCGGTCGAAGCTTGGGGATTGTTTGGAAATCCTTTAGTTTCGGTCAAGGTTCGCGCACTTCAGTCTTTGCCGGGGCTTATGCATTCCGGTTTTGGCCGGGGCTTCAGAATTCATCGCTCGGCCCAGCCGAGGTTCGAAGATTTGTTGCTCGACCCAGCCGAGGTTCGGAGATTATTGCTCAGCCCAGCCGAGGTTCAGAGATTTGTTGCTCGGCCCAGCCGAGGTTCGGAGAATGTTGCTCGGCCCAGCCGAGGTTCGGAGATTTGTTGCTCGGCCCAGCCGAGGTTCGGAGATTTATTGCTCGGCCCAGTCGAGGTTCAGAGAATTGTTGCTCAGCCCAGCCGAGGTTCAGAGATTTATTGCTCGACCTAGCCAAGGTTCAGAGAATGTTGCTCTGCCCAGCCGAAGTTCAGAGATTTGTTGCTCGGCCCAGCCGAGGTTCAGAGATTTATTGCTCGGCCCAGTCGAGGTTCGGAGAATGGTTGCTTGGCCCAGCCGAGGTTCGGAGATTTATTGCTCGGCCCAACCGAGATTCAGAGATTATTGCTCGGCCCAGCCGAGGTTCAGAGATTTGTTGCTAGGCCTAGCCGAGGTTCGGAGAATGGTTGCTCGGCCCAGCCGAAGTTCGAAGAATGTTGCTCGGCCCAGCTGAGGTTCGGAGATTTATTTTTCGGCCCAGCCGAGGTTCGGAGATTCCCTGCTCAAATAGATAACTTGGTCGTGCCGAGGATTGGTAAGTAGCATCTATTTCCCTTACGATTTTCGGTGATATAATCGTGGTAATCATGTCAAGAATTATGAAAATAATATGCTGACAAAAATTAAGAAGGCGGGCTTGTAGAAGGCGTACCCTACTAATGATACTTGCGGAGGTTGTCCGAATTCCATGTCCGAGGGATGGATCTCCTGCTTAGATCTTATAGTTTGTAGGTGCCAAGTCCGACGACTTCCGTTACTTGGTAGGGGCCTTCCCAGTTCGGAGCCAGCTTTCCTTGCTCTAGTAGTTTGGAGACAGTCATTTTTCGGAGAACAAGGTCGCCAAGCAAGAAAGCTTTCCCTTTGACCCTGGAGGCGTGGTATCGGGCCACTCTTTGCTGGTAGGCAGGTATTCTGATCCGAGCTTTTTCTCTGATTTCCTCTACCAGGTCGAGGTTGGTGCGGAGCTGCTCGTCACTGGCTTCCTCCGAGTAGCTTTCCACCCACAGGGAAGGGAGTCCTATCTCCACGAGGATGACGACCTCTGTGCCGAAGGCCATTCGAAATGGGGTCTCGCCCGTGGGCACTCTTGGGGTGGTGCGGTAGGCCCATAGGATATGGTGTAATTCGTCTGCCCATCTACCTCGGGCTTTGGAGAGCCGAGCTCTGATCCCTTGAAGCAAGGTTTGGTTAGTTACCTCGGCTGCTCCGTTAGCCTATGGGTGCCCGACCGAGGTAAGGCGGTGATGGATCCCATGCTCCTCGCAGAACTGACGGAACTTTGGATTGTCGAACTGTTTGCTGTTGTCAGTAATGATGGTGTTTGAGAGGCCGAAGCAGCAGATGATGGATCTCCACATGAAGTCCTTGGCCCGAGCCTCAATTATCTGAGCAACTGCTTCTGCTTCGACCTATTTGGTGAAGTAGTCGATGGCGACGAATAAAAATTTTTGCTGTCCCATGGCAAGTGGAAACGGGCCAAGAATGTCCATTCCCCACTTGGCAAAGGGCCAAGCGGAGGAAATGGGGACCAGGCTGGCAGAGGGGAGCCTCTGAATACTGGAGTGTCTTTGGCATGGGTCACAAGCTCAGACGAGATCATCAGCATCCTTTTGCATGGTAGGCCAATAGTAACCTTGACGTAGCACCTTGTGGCATAAAGATCGGTTCCCCAAATGGTTGCCGCAAATTTCTTCATGTACCTCCCGAAGGGCATAGTCAGCTTCATATGGGCGAAGGCATCTGAGCAACAACATAGAGAAGGACCGCTTGTAGAGCTAGTCATCAATTAGCACATAATGGGTGGCTTGCAGCTTTAGCTTTCTAGCTTCTCTTCGATCAGCCGGGAGCGATCCCTCTTTAAGATACTTCAGGATGGGGTTGAACCATGATGGTTCGGCCTCAACTCGCATCACTCGGTTAGCCTCCGCAATGCTGGGCCTCTCCAAAATCTCCAGATGAAACTTTCGCTCGGCATCCATCGATTCCGCAATCGCCAGCCGAGACAATAGGTCGGCACGGACATTTTCGGATCTCGGGATCTGAATAATTTCAAATTCAAGGAAATGGGAGAGTAGGTTCCGGACCTCTTAGAGATATCGAACAATGTTTGACTCCCGGGCCTCAAACTCGCCCCGTACATGATTAGCTACCAGCTAAGAGTCGATGAAGGCATTCAGCTTCTTTACTTTAAGGTCGCAGGCGATTCGAAGCCCGGCGAGCAGAGCTTCATACTCGGCCTCGTTATTGGAGGCTGGGAAGGAGAAGCAGACGCCATATTCGAAAGTCACCCCCTCCGGGCTGGTGAGGACTAAACCCACACCACTGCAATGGGCGTTGGACGACCCGCCGACATGCAGGAGCCACTGGGCGTTGGATTTTGGGCGTTCGGGAGAGTTGGGAGTGGAGCCGTCCTCCGGGATAGTGCATTCGAGGAGAAAATCAGCTAGCACCTGAGCTTTGATGGCCGGACGAGGTTGGAATTGAATGTCGTGCTCGCTCAGCTCGACGGCCCATTTAGTCATCCTCCCCGATGTCTCCGGACGATGGACTACCACCTTGATGGGTTGGTCGGTCAGGACTGTCACAGAATGTGCTTGGAAGTAGGGCCGCAACTTTCGGACCGAGGTTATCAAAGCTAACACCATCTTCTCAATTCGGGTATACCTCGTTTCTGCATCTCGGAGCAACTTGCTGACATAATAAATTGGTTTCTGGGTCTTATTTTCTTCTCTGACCAACACCGAGCCAATGGCACCTTCCGAGACCGCCAGATACAGGAATAATATTTCTCCAGGATTCGGACTGCTGAGGAGAGGGGGAGAGCCGAGGTACTTTTTGAGGTTTTTGAATGATTTCTGGCACTCGGAAGACCATTGGAAATTCTTAGCCGACTGAAGAGTTTTGAAGAAAGGGAGGCATCTTTCGGTGGACCGAGCTACGAAGCGATTAAGGGCTGCTATTCTTCCAGTTAGGTGATGGACTTCTTTAATAGATGCTGGGGGCGCCATTTGTTGGAGAGCCTGGATCTTCTGAGGGTTGGCCTCGATGCCCCGCTGAGAGACCATGAAGCCGAGAAACTTCCCAGAGTTAATGCCAAAGGCGTACTTAGTCGGGTTAAGCTTCATCCGATATTTGCGAAGTGTTGCAAAGCTTTCCGAGAGATCCTCGACGTGCTGTGACGCTTTTCTGCTCTTGACCAGCATATCGTCGACATATACCTCCATGTTCCGGCTGATTTGCTCTTTGAAGACTTTGTTGACCAGCCTTTGGTAGGTGGCACTTTCATTTTTAAGACCGAAGGGCATAACACGGTAACAGTAAGTACCTCGGTCGGTTATGAAGGTGGTCTTCTCTTCATCTTCGGGGCCATCCGGATTTGGTTGTAGCCCGAATAGGTGTCCATGAATGTCAGTATCTGATGACCCGAGATGGCATCTACAAGTTGGTCAATTCGAGGGAGGGGAAAACTATCCTTCGGGCATGCTTTGTTGAGGTCGGTGAAGTCGATGCAGATCCGCCACTTGCCGTTCGACTTCTTCACCATGACAACATTCGATAGCCAACTTGAATAATTCACCTCCCGAATGAAGTTTAACTTGATAAGCTTATCAACCTCCTCTTCGATAGCTTTCTGTCGCTCTGGGGCGAAGCTTCTTTTCTTCTATTTGACGGGTCGGTACATCTCGTCCACATTGAGGCGATGGACGAGAACATCATGGCTGATTTCTGGCATGTCGGAGGCGGACCAGGCGAAAACATTGGCATTGCTTCGAAAAAAGTCAACCATTTCTTGTCGGGACTCGCCTTTTAGTAGTGACCCTATCTTTATAGTTCGGTCAGGCCGGGCTTCGTCCAGCGGTACTTCTTCCAGTTCTTCGGTGGTTCTCCTCGTTGCTCGACGAAGTCCTCCCGAGCGTCCAGCCCATCAACCTCAGGCATCCTGGACTGAAGGCTGGTGACAAAACACTCCCGAGCCATAGTTTGGCTTCCTTGGACAACACCGACTCCCTGCTCGATGGGGAACTTCATAGACAGGTGCGGAATGGAGACGACGGCTCTGAGGGACATCAGGCCGGGCCTCCCAAATATCGCATTGTAGAGCGACCAAAGCTTGGTCACCAGGAAGTCTGTGTGAACAGTGGCTACAAGGGGCCAGATTCCTGCCTGAACCGTCAAAGTCACGACCCCTTCCGGGATGATAACATCGCCGGTGAACCCCATTAGGGTGGAGTCCATGGCTCGGAGATTTTCCACAAGCAATTTATCTTGGCGAACACATCAAGGTACATAACATTTACGGAGCTTCCACCATCAACAAGGATCTGACTTACATCATAGTTATTTAAATTGAGAGATACAACTAAAGCGTCGTCATGTGGGAATTGTATCCTCTGGAGATCGTCGTCGGGGAAGGAGAGCTCACCCGTTCGTGCTTTCTTCGGCGCCGAACCTTCTTCATCATTCTTGAAGTTCGATGAACTACCGGCTTCTTCAATCACATTGATATGGCCAATCACGGGTGGATTTGGAGGAGGAGGAGGCTGCTGAAGTTTAGGCTGGCGATCACCCCCTTGTCCTGGCTCGGGCACCCTCCTGAATTGGTTCAGTCGGCCCCGTTGGATTAGTCTCTCAATTTCGTTCTTCAACTGCCAGCGTTCCTCGGTATCGTGGCCGTGTTCCCGATGATAGCGGCAGTACTTGGTGGGGTCTTTCCGGGTTGGGTTCCCTCAGAGAGGAGCTGGTCAGGGGAGATGGCGCTCTATTTCCATAAGGATCTGTGCCCTAGGAACAGTGAGCGGGGTGTATCGATCAAACCGCCTAGGCGGGCTCCGGGAGCGATTCCTCGGTAGTGGCGGGGGGAGCTCTTTGGCGATGAGGTGGGCTTGTCTGGCGGGCAGGTCGATGCCTGTCCGAGCCCTTGGGTTCTTTCTTCTTTGCCAGCTCGGCATGGGCAGCCCTCCATGATTCTTCGACTCTGGCATATTTGTCTGCCAGGGCCATCATATCGGAGAGGTTCAGGGGGTAACTGACCTCCATCGCCAAGTAGAAGTCGCTCTCCTTCAAAACTCCTTCCGCTAGGGCAGACATAGCCATCTCATGATTAAGGTGGTCCACCTCCAGTATGGCCTTATTGAAATGGCCAAGGTAATTTCTCAAGGACTCCCCCTCTCTCTGCTTAACTTCAGAGAGGGAGTCAGATCTTCATCGGTGGTGGCGGCTGCTGACGAACTGGCCGATAAAAAGATGACTCAGTTCGTCAAACGAATCAACGGAACCTGGTTTTAGAGCGTTGAACTAGGTTCGAGCGGACCCTCCAAGGGTAGAGGGAAAGGATTGGCACAGGATCGCATCTAATGCTCCGTGGAACATCATAATCAATCGAAAACTGCTGAGGTGATCGTCGGGATCGAAGGAGCCATGGTAGGGCTCGATGGCGGGTAGCTTAACATGGGAGGGAATCACTTCCTCCATGATCCCTTTGGAGAAGGGGATACCCTGCTCTGCCTTAGGTTGAGGCGGATGAGCCTGCTTGGTGGCGTCCAGCTCTTGATGCATCTCCTAGAGCTGTCGGCGGATCTCCTCTTCATGCATAAGAGGAGGGGCCGGTCAAGGGGAGCGCGGAGATGGCATCGAATCATGGCGGGAGGACTCTGGAGAGAGGGACTGGGCCCACTGAGATATGAGGAGATCCTTGTCGTAGCCTCATCGCGGGACTGGTCTAGCCTCCTTGGGTTGGTGTGGGGGGTCCACGGCTCCATGCGGATCAGAAGAAGAGGCGGCTGGGGAAAGAGGAGCTGCGGCCTCTCTAGGGAGGTGTGGAGCAGGGGCAGTCACAAGGCACTCCTGAATCAGACGGGTCAGGGTTTGGACCTACTGGACCAGCGTGGCAAACTAGTCCTGGGTTACTAGGACAGCTGGCGGCGATGGGGTGTCAGCTGGTGGTGGCGGCGCCATGCTACTCTTCGGATCAGGTCTCTGAGAGGCGACCTGGTCCTGCGCTTCAGAAGTTGCTCTTCTCCGATTAGCCATTGGAGAAGTTCTCTTTCAGTTCGAGATCCTTATCTCCTTTCTTCAAGTTTTAATGGGACTTGAGGCCCTTCCTCTAGCGCCAATCTGTTGCTACTGAAATCCGTCCTCCGAATCGGGCGCGAAGGGGCTTCGAGACGGGCTTCCTCCTGGCGGACCTGCAAGACAGTCCTCATGCGAGAAGGTGTTGGGGGTAGCCCTCCATGGAAGACCCTTCGACGCTCAAGGTAGTGGAGATCAACAGTCGATAAAAATAAGGAGAAGGCTCTCGCCGGAGAGTTTCCCCCAAGGGCTCCGAGCGGAGCGGCAATGGCGGAAGCAAAGGCAGAGAGGGGGAGAGAGTGTGAGCAAGTGTGCAAGGGGAGACCACGTACCTCAGGGGGTCTGGAGCTGTGGTATTTATAAAGGATCATCTGGTTGTTAGGGGGCGTCGTAGGTCCGAAGGCTGTTGAGATTTGAATCCAGTCTGTTATAAGACCGGTAGGATTTGTATTCGGTTAGTTAGAGGATCGACGGCTGAGAGAGCTTGTTAATGTCTCGGGATTTGGTGGGAGCATAGGCCCTAGGGCCCTAGGCCACTTTCAGATATGATTCCTATTTTGAATCTTAAGGATTTAAGCTTTCTCGTGCCGAAATCCGAAGAGGGGTTGATATCGCCCGGACTAGGCCGAGCTATAGGGACAGTTTGGTGAGCGAGGCCAAGAAGCAAGATAGCTCGGCTAGGGCCGAGAAACGAGATAGGTCGGCTGGAGGAGCCGGAAGGCGATAGGCGATAGCTCGGTTGGGGCCAAGGAACAAGATAGGTCGGCTGGAGAAGCCGGAAGGCGATAGACGATAGCTCGGCTGGGGCCGAGAAACAAGATAGGTCGGCTGGAGGAGCCGGGAGGCGATAGACGGTAGCTCGGCTAGGATCGAAAGATGGGGTCCACACCTCGAGAATTCCTGGCTCGGTGAGGGGCTAGGACGTTCCGATGTATCGAGGCTGACTTGTCCCTGGCAAATATCGCACAGTGAGCGAAAATCAGGGCTAACCTTAGCCGCGTACACTATTATTGACACGTAACGATTTTACCCCTTAACAGTATCTTTAGTAGTCATGTGCAGTTAAAATCAATTCCAAATTAGATTATAATTAAAGGATCAATTAAAATTTATTTTTAGTTTAGAAGATAGCGCAAATATCCTATCATTTAAGGCTTAAGTGAAATCAACTACTAAAACTTTTTTTCATTCTATAAATTGATTCTTAAAAGATTCTTAAATTTATTTTATTAAATTATAAACTTTTTCTTTTAATTTAATTTACTGCTTACAAATCATCAGCACCTAAAAGATGATGCACATAAGAAATAAGGCCCTGGCCGAATCAAAGAGCACCTATATGCCTAACGCTTTATGAGGTTCACTAACACCAGGACGCTATTTTTGAGCGATGAAGGCGGCCAAAATAATAAAAAATTAAAACAACCAAGAAACAAAAATAAATAAGTAAATAATTGAATAATAATATAATATTTGAGTAAGAATTATTGTAAGGACTTAAACATGTGACTTCTAAACTACTTGAGCTTTAATATCATGTTTAATAATTAATTGTATTAAAAAATTTAAACTAATATAAAAAGATTCAGCAATGTAAAATAAACTCTCACCTTTTATATGAACTTAATAGAGACCTCGCTATCCACTCAAATCAAATTTGGTTTAAAACAAGTTGTCGTGCTTCCCGACAATCCAAGTTGATTTATATTGGATAACATGTCATGGTCTACATGATCTTTGCCAAATTTATCAAATTGATAGAGATATCTTCCAACGTAGCTTGACTAGCTGGAGACGATGACTAAAATTTCCACAAAAATAGATGGTGGCCTTGTTTGAGTTCGATCCTGGCGTTGAGATTTATTTAAACTTGTGGATGATTTAGGCTCAGTCCATTAGCATCCCTAATTCCACTGAAAGAAGCTTCAGAAAAGTGGTGCTATAATATTAGAGTATAACAAAAGAGAGACCTTGCTGCTCAACATATGTTTGGAGAAATTGAAGCCATGCTTTTAAAATAAGGGTAAAATATACTTTAGTCTTCAAATTTTTCACTCAAAAATTATTTTGATCCTTAATCTTTCAGTTGCTACAATTTAGCCTCATATATTTTAACACTATTGAGTGCTTGATATCTCATCATATGAGATTAGCTAAAATTGATATAAAAGCTGGCATGCCATCTTGACGCGAATATATGGAATGGTTGACAAAATGATACGTTAAATATTCTATCAACAAGACATTAAACATATAATATTTTTAAAATATGAAAGACTATAATGTAACAATTGTAAATTTGAAAATCAAAATAAATTTTGCATCGAACCAAAAATATATTTTCTCCTCTAAATAATCCTAGCAATAAGATGGTTATATGTAGACCGGAAGATGGACGCTAAAAGATATAGAGTGAGGATGATCCCAGTGGCTCACGTGAAAGATGGATGATCGTAGATGTGCCTCTGAGAGGCCCGACCCAAACTTGGTCCATTTGACCAACTCGCCAAGTAAAAGAGAGAGAGAGAGAGAGAGAGAGAGGGAAGACAAGCAAGCCTCAAGCGTTGATCATGTGCGGGAGGGGAAGAGTCTTTGCCCTCTTCCCAAAGCCGCGCGTTGCTTTCCTTAACTTATCAGCGAAGGATGAACCTTGTTATCTTCCCTAATTGTGTAATGTTCAGCACCTCCTTTCATCGCCCGTCAATATGGATTTTCCAAGGTGAGTCCTGAATCTCCAATGGGTGATAAAGAGTTTTAGAGAGAGAGAGAGCTAGCGAGCCACCAGAGCCTCGCCGAGCTACTCGCCCAGTGGGGAGGGGCTGGCGGCTAGCTGATGGGGAAGCCATTGGGGCCCCGACGGCTGTATGAGGCTAGCCAGACAGTCAAAGTCGCAACTGGCTTAGTGTGGCCAGACGAGCATGTCGGCTCATTCAGCCATGGCAGTAGTTTTGATCGGTGCCAAGGCAGCATGCGATGCGGGCTGCTCGATCGGAGAAGGGCTGGTGGTGGCCCGATGATCGGTGAGCATGGGTGTGGATGAACCCAGGAAATAGAGAGGAAAAGAAAAGGAATTAGGGAAGGAAGAAGAGAAGAAAAGAAAGAAAAAGAGAAAAAAAAATGAAGAGGGGAGAGCCAGCAGCGGCGACCGGCATGGGGCCTGTCATCGATGGCCAGCCGAACCCCAGGGGCTGGCTGCGGCTCTAAGCCATCAACTATCTCCCCTGGTTTGGGTGAACTAGGGGAGAACAAGGGAGAAGGAAGAAGAGGAGGGGCTGGGCCCAGGTTCGGCCTAGCCCAGTGATCCCTTTTGGACTGATTTTTGGATCCCAAATTGGGTCGGGCCTAATAAAAGGATGATGGTGTTTGGATCAGCTTTGATTCTAGTTTCTTGAAGAATTTTTATTTTTCCATTTGGGCTTATATGTTTAGAGATATTCAAGTCCTAAATTGAGCCCAAGATTAGATTGGGTAGAGTTTTGGGATCATTTTGACATCCTGATTTTGAAGATAAAAAATTTGAATAATTATGTTGTAGGTATCTAGAAATAATTATGTTGTAGGTATCCAGAAGCCTAAATTGCTTATTTGCATCCTTAGATTAGTGTTAGAAGATAAGTAAGTCATTTAACATGAGTAATTTAATAAATTATTTAATTATGATATTTTTAAATAAAATATTTATATATGTTTAGATATTGTTTTTGTATATAGTATTATCATGCAAATAAATTCTGACATATTATTTTATTCATTTGAAAACTTGATAATGATATTTTAGATTTTAGATAAATTTTGCATGATTCAAATAAATAAATAAATAAATCATAATCATAAATAAATAAAAATGATAATAATAGTGGTAGTAATAATATTATATGTGAAAGTAATATAAATAATAAATTAAAATTGCTTATGTAAAATAAATGGTTATTATACATGTTTAAACCATAAGTTAGTACAAAAATTAGATTTTAATATGATTAGCATGGATAATACGATATGAATGTGTGCATATGTTAGGTTAACTTAAAGAATTTTATGGTTAACATTTGAATAAGAAGTAAAAATAAGTTCTAATAAGAAAATATGTTAACCGCGGTCCACTATGATGTAATTATGTGATATGATTTCTGATATTGGTACCCACCTTCATAAGAGATATATGTGGAGGATACACCCTCATTCATAGGGATTATATGTAGTGCTCTATTCTAGCCCTCAACCACAGGGATATATATATATACATAGTTTGTGACCGTGGTGTATTTGTAATAAGATGAAATGCAATATGATGACTTGAAAACTTATAACTAAAATCTTGAGTCATAATATGCATTGTGATTTAATGAATTTTAAGAATATAAGTAACATCAGATAGTAAGATGATTTAAAAGTTTTGACATATGAAGGTTTTGACATATGAAGGTAAGTAAATCAAGACATATTATATTCTTAAAGTTATATGATATATTTTATGTTAGGCTTACTTATTGAGTGTAAACTCATTAAACTCTTATTGACATTTTTAGAGCCAAAGAAATAAAGAGGGACATGGGTAGATTGAAGTTTCTATCAGTCTAACTTAAATAAAAATTTATATTTTCTTATATTTTGGACATCTTTTTGTTTGAAAATTATAATAAGAATGTTGGTACTTTTGATGGCATAATAGTAATTAACTTTTTATTGGTAATCATTTCTGTTATTAAACGCCTTGCATGTTTAACATGTGGCGGGTTGCCACTTTCTGGATCCACCTTTGGATCCGGAGTGTGACAAGATTGTGATACCCTCCCATTTAGTCCCATATCAAAAAATTAAAAAAAGATTGAATAGTTTATAACCAGTTAAGAAAGATGGACAAGTACCAATTGGATCCCTTTTGGGTTGTGGTGGCCAAGTTGGTATGGACCTTGTCTTACTTTCTTGTAACGAAACGGGTTTATGAGTTACGAGCTCGGATTGTTACAATATGGTATCAGAGCTTGGTTTCAGCCAAAAGTGCAGGAGCTAAGTGCCATGCAGGGCAAAGTGCTACATCCATGGGATGGAAGCTACCTGTAGAATCCTATCTGATGGATGCGATCTTGTGCCTTTGGCGACGAGGACGTCGCCTCTCTAAGGAAAGTAGATTGTGATACCCTTCCATTTAGTCGCACATCAAAAAATTGAGGAAAGATTGAATGGTTTATAACCAGTTAAGGAAGATGGATAAGTACCAATTGGATCCCTTTTGGGGTGTGGTGGCTCAAGTTGATATGGACCTTGTTCGTCTTGCTTTCTTATAATGAAACAGGTTCATGGGTTGCGGGCTCGGATCGTTATAGCCTCAAAGTGTTAAAAGAAAGGATGGATGGTTAGCAAACTTGTGGAAGCAAAACATAAAAATTTGAGAAAAATAAGAGTAAGAGGCAAAGTAGCAAAACATGCTTGAACATCCAAATCCAAGGTATAGAATGGGGTTGTATTAGGAATAGTGCCTTTGAAATCATATTATACTTTTGATTTTTTAAATTAATAAAAGAATCATTTTTCTTCACTCTTGTCTCTTTTATATAAAAGATGAATGTTTATAAAAATTCAAAATATATTCTGAGACTATAATTTTAGTATACTATATAAGAGGATTAAAATTATGGCTAATATATTTAAATATATCCGTGTTGATCAAAGTATGAATCTTTATCGCTAATCCCTAATACGGTCCATGAACATATGAATGTGATAATCTTATCTATATTATGTGTAGAAATACTTAGTGAATGTATATATAATAAGATTATATAGGACTTGGACCGATATAATTTGAATCTTTATTTAAGTATCGTTATAAAGAATTCAATTTATGTCACAAGATGATCATATGTATATCAACCTAATCCTGACTTAATCACAAACTCCTTGATTGTGTTACTAGATCTTTTGATTTGTTCGTTCAAGCCCATTTGATGTTGGGCCCAATACTTACATTTTGAAGGTTCAATAGCACATTGCTGGGAATTTAATTTAAAGATACGGAAAAAGAAGCTTAAAATTAGTTTCCTTGAGTGTTGATTAAGGAGCTAAATAGTTATGCGCATAATTTATGATTTAATTATAAATTAACTATTTAACTAGTGAATCAATGATACTTAAGGAACAAGAGATAATTAAAGGAATAAATTGGTTATTTTACCAAGCTCTAATTATAAACTAATTATGGAGGGTTGAATTACATATAATGATTATATCAGTGGATGACTCAAGTTTTTGAGTAAAAATTAATCTGTAATTTTTAAGAGTGCAATATTTAGTTTTTTGAGATTAATAAATTGAATAGATAATTAAAAAGTTTTAATTGAGTTTATTCAAGTTTATTGGAGCTTAAAATTATGGGACAATGGTCTCTATACCATTCTAGGTTAATCGCATTGAATACTTTTGGATTGAATAATACTTTGGATTGAATAATGAAGATAAATAATCAATTTGATTGATTATTTTTTTATATCTAATTTAATACAATAAATTCTCTCTCAGAGACAGAAATGGAAATTTTTCCACTTAATAAAAAGCATGGAAGCAATGGTTTGAACTTGTGATCAAAGGGTTTAAAGGCTAGCCCCTTATCGCTACACCAATCTAATCGTTGGTAACAAGAAAGTAAGCCCAGAGTTTTGATAAGATTTGAATGAGTTAGAAAGAGGAAGAAACAAAGGATTTTTTTTGTTTAATTAATGGTATTAAAAATCAGTACATAATATTAATTTTACTTATGACTTTTATTTTTATGCTAGTAAGATATATGCTAGCCCCGCTCATTTTTGACCGACTTATACAATTTCTGGTAAACCATTAAAGGAAACCACAATATAAAACTATATTAGCATTAGTACATATATAACTAAATTATTTCTTTTACTCAACTAAGTAAATAACAACTACTTAAATCATTTATAACTAAACCAATTTTCTTTTACACATCTAAGGTCCCTACCCTGCAAGGCCAGGCCACGGTTACGAAAATTGTTGTGCTAGCAAGGACCGAGGCACATGTTCATGCCAGGCTAATGCTAGGGATTGGGTTCGGGCTGGGCCGCAATGCGGTCCGTTCAATCATCGGACTTCACAAGCAATCAAGTGTCCTAAATTAATTCCACCTTCACTCCATGTCTAAAAGGTGAGGCCCTATCCCATTCAAGAATATTTTTTGTGATATGTTATTCTGCTATTAATTATCATCGATGGTTTACGTTGAAATTTCAGCAGCATTTTCCCATATGTTCTCCTAAATGTGCGGCATATGCCACACTAGGAGAACGCATGAGCAAATACAAACCGCAATCTCAACCAACGATGATTAATAGCAGACTAACATATCGCAAAAAATATTCTCAACTGTCCACCAGGATAATTTGAGAATTTGCAAGACTAAGTCTTACAAATTCTCAAACGGGCTAAAGGTTATAGTGCTGTGATTAATAATATAGAAATTCGAAGATAATCGAACTTATGCTTGTTATTCATAAATTCTTATCAATTATATATATAGGAATAGTGTTCTATATATATAGTCACTGACTTCTTAAGATTATTATGTCCAATATAAATGTTTGTGAAGACTATAATATAATCATTGAAACTACTACTTTGTTATTGAAAATTAAATAAAACTACAACAAGACTTTCATTCTAGCATTACATAATTTAATACATCATTCAATTTGAAGCAGAATGTAAATAATCAAGACATAACAATTGTAAATAACTACAACTGCACAAATATTATTGCATAAACAGCTATAAAGAAATAAATAGGCTTGGCAGCTTATTGAACCAACATGATGTATCATGCCAATTCTCTAAAGCCACATATGAGAAACAGTCATGAAATGAAAGGCACAACTCCTACTATTTTTTTTAAAATAAACGGTGGCAAGTGGCCAGGCCACCGCTGGCCACGGCGGCGGCCGTGGCCGTTGTCTCCGGCCACGGCAGTGGCCTGAGACGACGGCCACGGCCGCCGCCGTGATCGAAGACCAAGGGGTGGGGAAAACCCTACCCCTACTGTTTTTTTAAACGGTGGCCTGGCCACCGTGGCCGTGGCCGGCACCTCAGGGGTGAGGGAAAAACCCCACCCCATTTTAATTTTTTGTTTTAAACAGTGGCCTGGCCACCGTGGCTAGGTCACCGCCGGCGACGGTCGCCGCCATGGCCGGCGCCTCAGGGGTGGGGGAAAACCCCACCCCATTTTCAATTTTTTTTAACGGTGGCCTGGCCACTGCCAGCCACGGCAGCGGCCGTGGCGCCTCAGGGTGGGGGAAAAACCCCACCCCGACTGATTTTTTTTTTTAAACGGTGGCCTGGCCAAGGTGGCCAGGCCACCGCCGGGCACAGCTGCCGCCATGGCCGGCGCCTCAAGGGTGGGGGAAAAACCCCACCCCGATTGATTTTTTTTTTAAACGGTGGCCTGGCCACAGTGGCCAGGCCACCGCCGGCCACGGCCGCGGCCATGGCCTGAGACGCCGGCCACGGCCATGGCCTGAGATGCCGGCCACGGCTGCCGCCGTGGCCTGACTGTTTTTTTTTTAACGGTGGCTTGGCCACCGTGGCCTCAGTGAAACGGGAGGGCGGGGGGTTGGGGGAGGGAAGGGCAGGGGGGGCCTACCTCGGTCTGTAGGGGATGCCGGTGGGGGGGGGGGGGGGGGGAGCTGCTGCCGGTGGTTCCTAGCGCTGGGGGAGAGGGCGGGGGGCCGGATGAGGGACGGTGGCGATTAGGGTTAGAAGAGGAAGAAGAAGGGGATCGGGGGGGGGGGGGGGGGGGAGGGCTGGGCGCGATTGGCTTATATTTGGGATTAGCGACACAATTTTGTATCGCTAATCCCTTGCTATTTTTTTAAAATTTATTTTGGATTAGCGACGCAATTTGCGTTGCTAATACGTCGCAAATTTAAATTTTTTTATTATTTTCTGAGAAATTTAGCGATAAAAATAATTGCATCGCTAATTAGTCGCTAATTTGGCAGCAATTTCCAGCGGAAAATTTTTTATTTTCTGGAAAAATGCATCGCTAATGCGTCATAATATTTTAATTTATTAATTATATTTCATAAAATTTATTTTTCTGAAAATAATTGCGATGCAAAAGTTTGCATCGCAATGTTTTATTTCTATTTTTTAAAACATTTATTTGGTTTAAAAAATTGCTACGCAATACATGCGTCGCAATTTTAAAAATTAATTTTTTTTAATTTTTTGATTTATTGCATCGCTAATGCATCACTATTTAACATAATTTATTTTTAAAACATTGCGATGCCCTGACTTGCATCGCAATATATTATTTGATAAATATTTGATAAAAAATATTTTTTTATAAAATAATTGCGACGCAAATGGTTGCATCGCAATGTTTTATTTTTAATTTTTTTATAATATTTTTTTTTAAAAACTATTGCGATGCAATACGTGCGTCGCAATAAAAAAAATTAATTTATTTAAATTTCCTTATTTATTGCATCGCTAATGCGTCGCTATTTAACATAATTTATTTTTTTAAAATAATTGCGACGCTACGACTTGCGTCGCAATAATTTTATTTGATAATTATTTGATAAAAATTATATTTTCTAAAAATAATTGCGATGCAAATTGTTGCATCACAATGTTTATTTTAATTTTTTTTTACAAAATTTATTTTTTATAAACTATTGCGACGCAATACGTGCATCGCAATATAAAAAATTAATTTATTTAAATTTTCTTATTTATTGTGTCGCTAATGCATCGCTATTTAACATAATTTATTTTTTTAACATTTTTTTAAACATTTTTTTAAAAAAAATTTTAAACATTTTTATTTTTACTGAAACTAATTGCGACCAATCTCGTACCGTTGCAATCGATCCGATGGTTGGGATCGATCCAAGCCATGATCGATCGCGGTCGGCGATGACTGATCTCGCACCGTCGCGATCGATCCAAGCCATGATTGATTGCGGTCGGCGACGACCGATCTCGCACCGTTGCGATCGATCCGATCGGAGATGATCCGACGGTTGCGATCGATCCAAGTCATGATCGATCGCGGTCGGTGACCACCGATCTCGCACCGTTGCAATCGATCCGATCGGCGACGATCCAACGGTTGCGATCGATCTAAGCCATGATTGATCGCGGTCGGCGACGATCGATCTCGCACCGTTGCGATCGATCGGATCGGCGACGATCCGATGGTTGCGATCGATCCAAGCCATGATCGATCCTGGTCGGCGACGATCGATCTTGCACCGTTGCGATCGATCCAAGCCGATCGATCCCGATCGGCGACGATCGATCTCGCACCGTTGCGATCGATCCGATCGGCGATGATCCGATGGTTGGGATCGATCCAAGCCATGATCGATCGCGGTCAGCGATGACCGATCTCGCACCGTCGCGTCGATCCAAGCCATGATCGATCGCGATCGGCGATGACCGATCTCACACCATTGCGATCGATCCAATCGAAGACGATCCAACGGTTGTGATCGATCCAAGCCATGATCGATCGCGGTCGGCGACCATCGATCTCGCACCGTTGCGATCGATCCGATCGGCGACTATCCGATGGTTACAATCGATCCAAGTCATGATCGATCGCAGTCGGCGACGACCGATCTCGCACTGTTGTGATCGATCTGATCGGTGACGATTTGATGGTTGTGATCGATCCAAGCCATGATCAATCCCGGTCGGCGACGATCGATCTCGCACCGTTGCCATCGATCCAAGCCATAATCGATCCCGATCGGCGATGACCGATCTCGCACCGTTGCGATCGATCTGATCGGCGACGATCCAAAGGTTGTGATCGATCCAAGCCATGATCGATCACGGTCGGCGACGACCGATCTCGCACTATTGCGATCGATCCAAGCCATGATCGATCCCGGTCGGCGATGATCGATCTTGCACCGTTGTGATCGATCCAAGCCATGATTGATCCCGATCGGCGACGATCGATCTCGCACCATTGCGATCGATTCGATCGGCGACAATCTGACGGTTGGGATCGATCCAAGCCATGATCGATCATGGTCGGCGATGACCGATCTCGCACCATCGTGATCAATCCAAGCCATGATCGATCGCGGTCGGCGATGACCGATCTCGCACTGTTGCGATCGATCCGATCGGTGACGATCCAACGGTTGCAATCAATCCAAGCCATGATCGATCGCGTTCGGCGATGACCGATCTCGCACCATTGCGATCGATCCGATCGGTTGCGATTGATCCAAGCCATGATCGATCCCGGTCGGCAATGACCGATCTCGCACCGTTGCGATTGATCCGATTAGCGATGATCCGATGGTTGGGATCGATCCAATCAAGCCATGATCAATCCCGGTCGGCGACGATCGATCTCGCACCGTTCTGATCGATCCAAGCCATGATCGATCCCGATCGGCGACGACCGATCTCACACCGTTGTGATCGATCCGATCGGCGATGATCTGATGATTGGGATCGATCCAAGCCATGATCGATCGCAGTCGGCGATGACCGATCTCGCACCTTTGCGATCGATCCAAGCCATGATCGATCGCGGTCAGCGACGACCGATCTTGCACTGTTGCGATCGATCCGATCGGCGATGATCCGATGGTTGCGATCGATCCGATCGGTGACGATCGATCTCGCATGGTTGCGATCGATCCGATCGGCGACGATCCGATGGTTGCATCGATCCAAGCCATGATCGATCGCGATCGGCGACCACCGATCTCGCATCATTGTGATCGATCCGATCGACGATGATCCGACGGTTGCGATCGATCCAAGTCATGATTGATCACGGTCGGCGATGACCGATCTCGCACCGTTGCGATCGCAATATATTATTTTTAATTTTTTTATCTTTTAATTATATTTTATAAATTTATTTTTTTCAAAAACTCTGGGATGCATTTTTTATGTCGCTAAATTAAAAATTAATTTATTTAATTTTCTAATTTATTGCGTCGCTAATGTGTCGCTATTTAACATAATTAAATTTTTAAAAAATATTGCGACGTACTGAAATCATCATAATATTTTTATTCCATATTTATTTTAATTTTTTTAAAAATTTATTTTTAAAAAATATTGCAACGCAATACTTGCGTCGCTAAATAAAAAATTATTTTTATTAATTTTTTATTTTATTGCGTCGCTATTTAATATAATTATTTTTTTTAAAAAAATTGCGATGCACTAGAATGCATCGCAATATTTTTATTTCATAATTATATTTTATAAAAATTAATTTTATTTCAAATAATTGTGACACAATACCTGTGTCGCTATATTAAAAATTATTTTTTTAATTTTTTGGTTTATTGCATCGCTATTGCATCGCTATTTAACATAATTAATTTTTTTAAAACATTACGATGCACTGTTTTGCGTCGCAATATTTTTATTTCATAATTATATTTTATAAAAATTAAATTTAAAAATATTACGATGCATTCTTGCATCGCTAAATTAAAAATTTAATTTTTTTTATTATTTGGTTTATTGAGTCGCGAATGCATCGCAATTTCTTGTTGTCACGGAGGCGTCGCAATGTGGTCGCAATTTAGTGACGCAATGATGCGTCGCTAATTTTTCGTTGCTATTTCAATATTTTCTTGTAGTGATAGAGAATCTGTAATTGACATATGCTTGGTACAAAATTTTAAAATCACTAAGGGATTTCTAAGAAAAAATTCTTCTCTGATATCATTTTTTTTAAATATCTTACCAATACCAAGGGATTTATCTCTTAGTAAATATCTAAGAGATCGAACTTTCTTACAAATTCCTTGATAAAAATTATTTAAATAATCACTCACTGATCCCTTGCAAATTACCAAGGGATTTCTAAAAAATTTATCAAGAAAAATATATCCCTAGCAAATCTCTTAGAGATTTCTTACTGAAACTAGATTTTGAATTTAATTTAAAATCCCTTGAAAATTTTCTAAGAGACGTATCTCTTGGTGATGTCCCTCGGTGAAATGTTGATTTCTGGTGATGTAAGTAACATATATCATATCATTTTCTAATGTATAAAAAAATATGAGTAAATTATTTTTTATCTAAATGTCTTTTGAATAATACCTACTTGGGAAAATGTGGATTGTTAGGTAACTTTGATACCTCTCAAAGAAGGAGAGCTTAATGATAGAGATTTGACTAACTTATTGAATCTCTACAATAGCCTTGACTTTGTAAAGGCTTCTTCTTATACTACAAGAAAATACTGAAATGATGACATCTACGCATATTTTACATCACTAAATAGCAACCAAATTGTGACACTTCAGTGATCAAATCGATAAATCAAAAAATAGTGATGCATTTAGCGATGCTTCATCGTAAAATCATTGACGACAAACTTAGTGACTAAATAGCGATGCTAGTTTCGTTGCTATTTAGTGACGCATCTATTTGCATCGCTATTTGGCAACACATTATAATGTCACTAATTTTTATTGCGATTTTCATTAGTTTTAGCAACGCAAATAATTACGTCGCTATTTAGCAACGCATTATAATGCATCACTAATTTTTATTGTGATTTTCATTAGTTTTAGCGATACAATTATTTTCATCACTATTTTACGACATATAATATATACATAATAACTAATTTTTGTTAATTTTAGCGATGCAATTATATGCGCCACTATTTAGCAATGCATTATAATGCATCGCTAATTTTCATTAGTTTTAGCGATGCATAATATGTACATAATAACTAATTTTTGTTAATTTTAGTGACGTAATTATATGCATCGCACTTAGCAATGCAATTAGCTATGCATAACATAATAAATAATTTTTGTTAATTTTAGCGTAATCCAAGGGAGAGGAAGAGACTCGCAACATTAATCCAAGGAAAAGGAAGAGACCCCCTTTCTCATGGTAATGTTAATCCAAGGAAGAGGAAGAGACTCCATCCATTATCCATGTATCAAAATCTCAGCACTTGAAATTAGGAATTAGTTGTCTCATAACTATATGCCCTAATCGGTACGTGTTCACCATCAAACCGTAGAGATTCATCATGCTCCATCCCATGGGCATGAATCCATCTCCACATGGCTGAGATTTGCCATCTATACCCAAATAATCAGAGCTATCCATCACATGAAACAAGCAAAATTTGGGTATCCAATTATTTGTTTATCATATACAAATTATCTCTCCCTAAAATTTCTTCCTCTATAATGGATCATATCGATTATTATTTTATCTTCTTTAAATTGGATCTTACCCAATTATCTAATTGGTCATTTTATCTGAATTAAATCTATTTTAATTTCTATTTTAATTCATCCAAAATTCTTCTTAATGTGTGTGACCCATTAGGCCCTTTAACATGTTGGCAATAATCATGTCCTAATCACTTATCCTATGAATGATTGGATAACTCTTTGTCCAAATCAACAATGATTATAGATCATGAGAGGCCTCTAACAAAGCATCATGACCACCCAAGTGCTAAGGTTTTGTTAACGTGACCATCAACAACACCATCCATGAACGATTACCATATAATTCAATCCCTTCATCACATATCCCAGATCAATCAACGGTATGAATTGTATCAACCCTGTAATTGATCTTTGTTTACTTGATCTCAGAAAAATTGACTCATATGAATTAGAACTTCGAAACTATTTTGAATTCCAACTTAACCTTGCAAGGATTTAACAGTTAATTTAATCCATCAAGTGGCCATGGGATATAATCCTTTCTATCAAGGAAGACAAATCCTGTCTTGATCAAACATCACCTTCATGTGCTTCATGTCATACCCAACCGATACCATATTTACCACCCATGGCTAGAGCGACGTTTGGATATCATTAAAGCATGACATTCCACATATGACATGCAATGAATATCTCAAGTCAAAGGATCACTCACACCATCGTTATTAGAGATCAACCATCTACACTATATAGAATAATCCATATGGGATCTCTGTACGAGTCATCCAATGCATCGTTACAATAACGAGCATCCACACACCTATCCAAGTATCTTCATACTTCAGCTTGTGAATCAGCTGCTCATCCCAAGGTTGAGGATATGCAATGTGTGCTAGTCTTATGGTGTTCGATGGTATCCAGTCCCATCTACACATCGACTAAAAAAATTTAAAGAATCGAACCATAAAATGCAATTTCGATCTCACAATTTGTAATCTCTATTACAAATTTTATATGCATGGTTCACATTCTTTTGGACTTTATCTCACAAACAAATATATCAAATATATAATAAAAGACATCTGGATAGATAAAGAAACTATTTTTATTTGATTTGTATTCATAGAATATATATATAGCATCCAATCTGATTGGATCTAGGGCATACACTAACATTTTCAAGAGGTTATACTTAGTGGATTTTCCAGGGAGAATGTATATTGCCATTATCAATTAATCAACCATCCTCGTCTGATCTTGGATCTGATAATATACAAGGTAACCTTGTAGGAGATGATATGACAGGATTGATCACAGATGCTTTTCGACATGGTGTTCAAAACTTTGGAGGTTCAACTAATATACATGAAATGGATAGAATATGTGATGGTTCTACATTTATGGAACCAACATTTGTTGAGGAGCAGATGCATGAGTCAGCTTGGTATCATAATTTAATTAAAGATGTAGATGAACAATTATATCTAATTTGTTTAAATTTTTTTAAAATCTCTTTTCTTATACATTTATTTCATATGAAATATATGAATTGATGGTCTGGAAAGAGTTTTACCATGCTTCTCAAATTACTAAAAGACGCATTTCCAGAAGGCACTGGTTTACCATTCTCTTATTATGATGCAAAGAAAGTTGTCAACAAATTAGATCTTGGATATCAAAAGATTCATAGTTGTCCAAAAGACTGTATGTTATATCATGGTGGAAATGCTGATCGAGAGTCATGAAATGTATGTGGATCTTCACGATGGATAACTCATAAAGAGGATGAGGATGATGTAACGAACAAAACCAAAAAACCAGCAAAGGTATTACGTTACTTTCCTCTTATTCCTCGATTGAAAAGGCTATATTTATCATTGAAAATAACTTCATTAATGAGATGGCATGATGAAGGGCGTATGAAGGATGAAATGTTGAGACATCTAGCAGATAGTTTAGCATGGAAAGCATTTGATGGTAGGCATTCTGATTTTGCCTCTAATATTTGTAATGTTAGTTTGGGTTTAGCTTTATAGGATTTCAATCCTTTTTGGACTCTAAATTCTACATATAGCACTTGGATAGTTGTTCTAATACTATACAATTTACCACCATGGTTGTGCATGAAGCAATCCTCACTTATCTTGTCAATAGTTATTCCAAGTGATAAGGGTCCAGAAAATGATATTGATATTTTTTTATAACCTTTAATAGAGGAATTGAAATAGTTATGGAAAGGTGTTGATGCAATTGATGCTTCAAATGGCGAAACATTTAAACTACGGGCAGCTTTGTTGTGGACTATTAATAATTTTTCAGCATATGCCAATTTATCTAGCTATGAGTACAAAGAAAAGGGTTGCATATCCTTGTTATACAGATTTGACATATTCAATTTGATTAAAACATGGAAGAAAATTTTGTTATATGGGACATCACCGATGGTTAGAACCAAATCATCTGTTTCATTTTTAAAAAGATTTATTTGATGGTACCATAGAATTGGAATGTGCACCTATTCCACCGTCTAGAACTAATGTTCATATGCAAATTGATTCCATCAGTTATATATCTGGTAAATTCTCAAAGTCTTTTAAAAAAGATAAAGGAATGATCAAGAAGTGACAATTAGTAGTATGGATGCATAGGTATTTGAAGATCCAGATAGTTTTTTTTAAAAAAAATGAGAAAGATGTATAGATAACATCCATAAATCAGCCAATCAAACATATATGAAAGAAAAGAAGATCTTTTTGACTTGTCTTATTGGAAATATAATATTATTTGACATAATCTTGATGTTATGCACATAGAAAAGAATGTTTGTGATAATCTGCTTGGAACATTATTGAATCTTGATGGAAAGACCAAAGATAACATGAAGGCATTATTGGATTTAAAAGAATTGGGTATCTGATCGGAGCTTCATCCCATAATGCTTGCTAATGATAGAATTTATTTGTCTCCTGCATCTTATACAATGTCTCCTCAAGAAAAAAAATAATTTTTTTATGATATTAAAAAATATTAAAGTACCTGATGGATATGCATCAAATATTTCAAGGTATGTGCATCTTAAAGATATAAAAATTTCTAATCTCAAAAGTCATGATGGTCACATATTGATGCAAGATATCTTACCAATAGCTTAATTTAAGATCATCAATGCCAAAACAAGTTCTTGTAGTTATAATTTGGCTATCATCATTATTTAAGGCATTATGTTCAAAAGTTATTGATCCTAGAGAGATTGATCAGTTGGAGTCTAATGTCACCATTACACTTTCTCAGATGGAAAAGATTTTTTCTTCTGGATTTTTTACTATTATGGTGCATCTACTCATTCGCTTAGCTTTGGAAGTTAAGCTTGGTAGATCGGTACAATATAGATGGATGTATCCTATTGAGAGGTACACTATATGTTGGCCCAGATGGCAACCCAAGAGGGAGGGGGGTGAATTGGGTTCTTAAAAATTTAAGACTTTTTGAAATGTTTTAAACAAATTAACTCAAGATGTGCAAGTGAGAGAAATTAACTTATAAGCAATGCACAAACAGAAATATAAGAGAGATAGAGTGAGAGACAAATGAGCACGGCAAACACAAGAAGATTTTATAGTGGTTCGGTGCAACCAACACCTACGTCCACTCCCAAGATTCACTTGGGTCCACACTATAATCTCTCAGATTACAGCCGAGTTGTTTTACAAGCTCACAACTCAAACTTGTTGTTTTCCCGGGACAACGAACCCAGCCGGTTTTACACGGGCTTACCAGCACAAAACCCAACTCGTTGTTTTTAACGGGATCACAACGAACCCAAAACGTAAGCTATCCCAAGCTTACAACGAGGTACAACTACCTCCACTGATTCAATCACTGATTGAATCAGTACACAAGTAAATAAATAAGAGTTTAAATACAAAGCTCCTCTTGAGCAGAATAATCAAAATAAAGAGGTTTAGAAAAGCCTGATTTAAGCTTGAATGCAGGCTTGGCTTCTTTGCTTCTCTTCTCCAACTCCTTTGAAGTGTGGAATCAGGCCTCAGCACAGATTCTTACTTTGGGGCTTTTGGAGTTGATTGAAGCTTTTCTTCTTTTTCTTCTAGGTTGGAATCTTGATTTGCTCTTGGTTGCTTTGGGATCTCCTCTTGAACTTTTTGTAGATTGTAGCTTGAGCACGAATCTCTCTTTGATTTCACTCCTTTTTAATCTCTTTTTTGACTCACGATTTTTCCAATGAAGCTCTGTTTTTCCTTTTTTGAAAGATTTTCTTTTCTCTCTTTTTCTCTCTTTTTTTGATTTGAAAAGGCTCCTCTATTTATAGATTCTGCAAAAATATCCGTTAGAAACAAAAAAATAGCCGTTAGAAAATCTTACCGTTGGGCTGAGTGGCATCGGAAAAATCTCGCCCAGATTTGCGGAGTCGACTCGAGCTTTGGGAGTCGGCTCGAAGTCGATTACCAAAAATAGAAATATTCAGAAAGTCAAAGGGTCGACTCATCAAAAAAAGTGTCGACTCCTGACAGTCGGGGGTCGACTCGTGGGGAGTGCTCAGAAAAAAAACACCTCTGGTGTCTGAGCGGAGTCGACTCGCACAGTCATGGAGTCGGCTCGACAGAATCGGGGTCGACTCTTGAAATCCAGGGTCGACTCGAGACAGAAATTCTGTACTTAGTGGAGTCGACTCTGAAACTCTAGAGTCGGCTCCGGAACGTATCAAAAATCAGAAATTTTTCTGATTGACTTTAAATTCGTTCCAGATTCATTTTAAATCAATTTTGACTTGAATACAATAAATTGACATTAGGAATCAATTCAAGAAATGTTCCAAAAACTCATTGATTAAATATGTAAAAATTCCTTTTTGAAAGCTTAAACATGAGCTTGAAACTTCTTTCAAATTGATTAAAGTTATAATTTAACATTCCATTCTTTCATTTTAATAAATTCATTTTTGATAAATAAACTCATTACATCTTTTAATATACTCATGGCTTTTGGTAATCATCAAAATCAATAAGATTGGGGCACAATAATTTCTCAACAATCTCCCCCTTTTTGATGATGACAAAAACATTGAGTTTATGCATGATTGATTAGAGAATTTATTTAATTTTCATAGTTCATTAGGGCTCCCCCTGAATGAGGTAGCTCCCCCTATGAAACTCAAAAATTCATTCATTCAATTTTTATTCATAATTATTCATAATGATAATTTCTCATAAACATATAATTAACTCTCTCCCCCTTTTTTGTTATCAACAAAAAGGTAGATCATTCATCAAAATATTAATTTTCATTCATTAGAAAATTCATATTCAAGGAAATACATTTAACAAAGTCATTTCAACAAATAAACTTCATTACATCAAAACTAAGATCTAATACATCATTAAAAATCAAAAGTTTCAATCCTATTCAAATGATCCATTTTTCATTCCTTCACATTGTAGTCTTACATAGTCTTCAGCTCTCATCAACAAAAGTGCAAGCAGTCAAAATTTTATCTTGGAGCTCGGCATTGCATTTATATGTTTCGATCTCCGCAGATCTTTAAGTTCTTCAAATATGTTCTTTAGTCTCCACTTAAAGACTTGATGAACTAAGAGTAGATTCAATTGGTGATCCGATCATCCAAAGAGTAAAGAGTTTCCTTGAGATTCATAAACTTGTTTTCAATCTATTTTCATCTCACTGATCATCAATAAGATTTAAGCTGCCTAACTGAAGTTCAGAAAAGCCAACAGATGATGAGATGATGATGAAGGGGAGCAGGGGTAGGAGCAGGAACAGGAGAGCTCGGAGGTCAGGTGAAGAATGTCTACTGATGGTCCCGGTGCCTCAGCATCCATAGCTCTATCCTCATCAATTTCCTTTCCCATCTTCCATTTCTCTTAACAAAACCCATTCGATGTATAGTGGCCAAACTGTAAAATCGTGTGCCTTAAGTTCCTCATTGGCTCACTATCTGAAATGACAATCCCTTGGCTTTGAAATAATTTGTAGAATCATGCCATAGGGCAAACTTGATTTCTTCTTACCTCCACAGTCGGCAATATACCATAAAATCATACTAGGAAGGTTAATGGGTTTACCCGTCACAATTGCATCCATTACAAAAATATCTCTTTCTGACACATAATCAAACTCCCAATCTTGGGAAAAATTCTACTGCAGATGTTGTGAAGTAACCTCAGTTCCAAAGGCAATTGATTAGCAAAAACTTCTTCAAAACCCTCAAAGTTCAATAATCTAGAGCTGGGATCTATCCTCTGCAAAGTCCAGTCAACAATCTAGAAGTCTGATTTCAAGCCTCTCACTTACTAACCATTATCTCCTCTAGAATTCTTATAAAATTCCTTGACAAGCAGGGTAGTGGGACAATCTAAAGAACAAATCTTTCCAACCCATCTCAATCAACTGTCTTCCCAAAATAAATCCCTCAGCCTCAAACAATTCAAAATCTACTTTCCTCCCGTAGTCAATCTACTGGCAAGTCTATCTACCTGTGATGGAGCCGTAGAGGAGAAGCACTAGGAGAAGATGAGAAGGAATCCGAGACGGCTCGCGGACGGGTCTCGAACGGTCTCTTCCTCTTCACTCCGGCGCGCTTAGCTCCACGGTTTTAGGGCCATTGATCTATGGAAGGGTTAATCAGGGTTTTTGGAATTTGGAAGGTTTGGGAAATTTTGGAGAGGATTTGGAAGATTGGAAGATTGAAATGAACGGGAGTCGACTCTGCCCTAGATAAATCGACCTGGGACCACTTCGAGTCGGCTCGGCTCCCGAAGTCACAGAGCAATCCCGAAGTGGAGTCGACTCGCGCAGAGAAGGGGTCGACTCAAGAGTTTCAGTAGAAACCTGGAGTCGACTCCGATACTCACCGAGTCGGCTCCGAGACCATTTCAGAGCAAAAACATAAAGATTTCTGAAATGTGTCCGGAATTTGATCTTTGAGTATGATTAAAAATCATTGGATTTTGAAGATCAATTAGATATGAATTCTAGATAAATTTCCTTAAAGATCAGAATTGAAAGAATTAGATAATTTCCTTAGGGGTTTCAAATTCATTCTAAATGGATCACAAATCCCTAACTCTCCTCTAAGATAACAGAATCTTTCTTCACTTAAGGGTTTTGTAAATATATCAGCTAATTGTTCTTCAGTATTAACATAATCAAGACATATTTCATTATTTGCACATGTTCTCTTATAAAATGATATCTAATTTCTATGTGTTTGTTCTAGAATGTTGAATTGGATTTTTAGTTAGATTATTGCACTTGTGTTATCACATTTATAGGTGTTTTATCAAGTGTGATACCATAGTCTTCAAGTTGTCGCTTAATCCATAGGATTTGAGCACAGCAACTTCCAGCTGCTACATATTCAGCTTCAGTAGTTGATAATGCAACTGAATTTTGCTTTTTGCTAAACCATGAGATTAAGTTACTTCCTAAGAATTGGCATGCACCACTTGTGCTTTTTCTATCTAACTTACATCCAGCATAATCAGAATCAGTGTATGCAATTAGGTTTAATGTTGAGTCTCTAGAATACCATAAACCTACATTTTTTGTTCCACTTAAGTATCTTAGTATTCTTTTAACAGCAATTAAATGTGATTCTTTAGGTTCAGACTGAAATCTAGCACATAAGCAAACAGCAAACATTATGTCTGGTCTACTTGCAGTTAAGTAAAGTAGGGATCCGATTATACCTCGATAATATTTTTGATCAACCTTCTTACCTTCTTCATCTTTGTCCAGCTTGCATGAAGGACTCATTGGTGTTCCGAGGGGTTTGATTGATTCCATACCAAACTTCTTTAGAATTTCTCTTGTGTATTTTGTTTGGTTGATAAAGATTCCCTCTTTGCTTTGTTTGATTTGGAGTCCAAGGAAGAAGTTGAGTTCTCCCATCATGCTCATTTCAAATTCGCCCTGCATCAACTTAGCAAACTCTTGACATAGAAGATTGTTAGTAGCACCAAAAATAATATCATCAACATATATTTGAACTACTAATAAATCTTTACCTTTTCTTTTCAAAAATAATGTTTTATCAACATTTCCTCTTATAAAATCATTTTCAATTAAGAATTTACTTAATCTATCATACCAAGCTCTAGGTGCTTGTTTCAAACCATATAAAGCTTTGTGCAATTTAAAAACGTGATTTGAAAATTCATGATCTTCAAAACCTGGTGGTTGTTCTACATATACTTCTTCATTTATAAATCCATTTAGAAAAGCACTTTTTACATCCATTTGAAATAAGTTAAAATTCATGTGACATGCAAATGCAAGTAATAGTCTAATGGCTTCTAATCTAGCTACTGGTGCAAAGGTTTCATCAAAATCAATACCTTCTTCTTGATTATATCCTTTTGCAACTAATCTAGCTTTGTTTCTAATTACTATGCCATTTTCATCTAGTTTATTTCTAAATATCCATTTTGATCCTATAACAGAATGATTTTTAGGTCTTTCACTAAAGTCCATACATTATTTCTAGTGAATTGATTTAATTCTTCTTGCATTGCTAACATCCAATTATTATCTTTTTCAGCTTCTTCAATAGTTTTAGGTTCAATTTGTGATACAAATGCAAGATGATTACTAATATTTCTCATAGATGATCTAGTTCTTATTCCTTGAGATGGATCACCTATAATCAATTCCTTAGGGTGACTATAAGCATATCTCCAATCCCTAGGTAGATCTACATCATTATGATTAAGTATCATCATCCTTAGGTGAATCATTATCTTTAGCGTCTTGCTCATGATCTGAAGATACATCAATATTTAATTTTTCAAGATCTTTTTCAATTAAGTTTGTATCTTCTCATCATCAAATTTTCGGAACGAGTTGCTAAAGATTCATCAAAAACTACATGAATGGATTCTTCAACAACTAAAGTTTTCTTGTTAAATACTCTATATGCTTTACTAGTTGTTGAATATCCTAAGAATATTCCTTCATCAGATTTAGCATCAAATTTGCCTAAATTATTTTTACCATTATTGTGAACAAAACATTTACAACCAAATGCATGAAAATATTTAATGTTGGGTTTTCTATCATGCCATAATTCATAAGGTGTTTTCTTTAAAATTGGTCTTATTAAGGCTCTATTTAGGATGTAACATGCTGTGTTAATAGCTTCCGCCCAAAAGTATTTCGGGAGTTTACTTTCACATAGCATGGTACGGGCCATGTCTTCTAAGTCCTATTTTTCCTTTCAACTACTCCATTTTGTTGTGGGGTCCTAGGTGCAGAAAAATTATGATTAATACCATTTTCATTGCAAAAACTTTCAAATAAGTGATTTTCAAATTCAGTTCCATGATCACTTCTTAGAGACACTATGGTAGTGTTTTTCTCATTTGTTACTTTCTTGAAGAATTTCAGGAATATCGAGAAAGTCTCATCTTTGTGAGCTAAAAACATTACCCAAGTGAATCTAGAGTAATCATCTACAATCACAAGACCATATTTCTTTCCTCCTAGACTTGTGGTTCTAGTTGGTCCAAAAAGGTCCATGTGAAGTAGCTCTAATGGCCTAGAAGTTGAAACAACATTTTTAGATTTAAAAGAACTTCTTGTTTGTTTTCCAAACTGACATGCATCACATATTTTGTTATTTTCAAAATCTATTTAGGTAACCTTTTACTAAATCCATTCTAATTAGTTTTGAAATAAGGTGTGTGCTTGCATGACCTAATCTTCGATGCCACAACCAACCAATCTCATTCATATTAGCATTATTAGCAATAAGCAATGATTATTAGTAGACAATTTGTCTAATCAATCAAGTATACATTGCCATTTCTATTTCCAATAAAACAATGCTATTATCAATGGGATTAGCTACAGTGCATATAGAAGATTCAAATGAAACTTTAAAACCTTTGTCACATAATTGGCTTATACTAATTAGTTATGCTTTAAACCATCAACATAAAGTACATTTCAATATATGTGGAGGGAGTTATTTGAATGTTACCAAACCCCAAGATTTGGCCTTTGCCATTGTCGCCAAATGTAACAACTCCTCCTTTCTTTTCTTCAAGGGTGATGAATTCTTCTTTGTCACCCGTCATATGTCTTGAGCAGCCACTATCAAGATACCACTTTCTCTTTGATCTCTTGGCCACAAGACATTCCTGCAATGATAATCAAACTTTATGTTTAGGTACCCAAGCTTTCTTGGGTCCTTCATGGTTAGTAGCAATAAAAATTGTTCCTTTCGGAACCCATATTTTCTTCCTTTAACATTTAAGTTTTTATTAGGTTTTGAATTTTACATTCATAAGATTTATGTCCTTTTTGATTACATTTAAAGCATGTAAATTACTTTGGCCAGCTTTTACAAAAATATTTTTCAGTGATTTTTGTTTTCTTAAAGTGTTATACCCTAATCTAAAATCATTTTAGTTTAGTTGAGCTTAATAAATTTATCAACTATGTCTTTATATTTTTAACCTCTTTCTTTAGTTTATCATTTTCATTAGAGATTGATTCTTTTCTTTTTTTCATTTCAGATTTTTCTTATTTTGTTTTCTTCTTTAGATTTTCATTTTCTTTAATTAAATTTAAGTTTTCATTTTCAAAATTTGTTTTCTTTTTCAAAACCTTGAAATCAATCATCAAGTTCATTAAAAGCATCAAATATTTCATCAAAAGCAAATTCATCGCAAGGGTTTCGGAACTTACCTCATCGTTGTCGTCCGCCATGAAGCATACATTTGCGACTTCCTTTTGTTCTTCTTCTTCGGAAGAAGATTCCTCGCTGTCACTCCAAGTCGCCACATAAGCCTTCTTTTTTTTTTGTAGGCTTTCTTCAATTTAGGACATTCATTCTAAAGTGCCCCGGTTTATTACACTCATAGCAAGTAAGGGGTCTTTCTCTTTTTCTTTGTCCTTGTCCTTTTTCTTATCCTTTTCTCCTTCCCATTTTTGCTCCAAATTTCTTCTTGTGGAAGGGTTTCTTTCTCCTCATAAACTTTTAAATTTCTTTGCTAAGAGAGCAGTCTCATCATCATCATCATCATCATCATGCTGCTCTCTTCCTTTTGCAGCTTTGAGGGCAATTCTTCTTCTTTCTTGACTCCTCCTCTACATGCTGCCTCATAGTCAGCTCATGGGTCATAAGAGATCCTAGAAGCTCCTCTAAGGGTAAATGTTGAGGTCCTTTGCTTCTTGGATTGCTGTCATTTTTGCTTCCCATGATCTTGGTAATGACCTAAGAATTTTGCGAACAAGTTCAGAGTTAGTATATGTTACCAAGACTTTTCAAACCATTCACAATATCAGTAAATCTAGTGTACATGCATGCAATGGTTTCAGATTGTTCCATGCTAAACAATTCATATTTATGAACAAGAATATTATTTTAGATTCTTTTACTTGGTTGTTCCCTCATGGGTAACCTCTAACCTATCCCAAATTTCTTTGCGGAATTACATGTGAGATTCTATTGAATTCATTAGCGTCTAAGGAGCAATATAAAATTTAATGGCTTTAGCATTTAGCTGTGCCATTCTCCTATCATTATCATTCCAATCCCTTTCGGGCTTAGGAACAATAGTGCCATCAATGTGTGGGTGTACTAGGTCCATTATTATAACACCCCATAATTCATAATCAGAAGCTTGAATGAATATCCTCATTCTAGCTTTCCAATAAGAATAATTTGAACCATTAAACAGTGGAGGTCTATTCGTAGAATGACCTTCAGCAAATGAACCAACTTGTGTTGCCATTTGGATCTTTAGCTCTTGATCGTGTGATCAAAATCTAATGAGCACTTGCTCTGATACCAATTGTTGGCCCAGATGGCAACCCAAGAGGGGGGGGGTGAATTGGGTTCTTTAAAAATTTAGCTTTTTAAATGTTTTAAAAAATTAAGGCAAGATGTGCAAGTGAGAGAAATAACATAAGCAATGCAGTGAAATAAAGAGAGATAGAGAAAGAGACAATGAGCACGGCAAACACAAAGATTTTATAGTGGTTCGGTGTATCCAACACCTACGTCCACTCCCAAGATTCACTTGGGTCCACACTATAATCTTCCTTGATTACAGCAGAGTTGTTTTACAAGCTCACAACTCAAACTTGTTGTTTTCCCGGGATCACAACGAACCCAGCTGGTTTTCACGGGCTTACCAGCACAAAACGCCACAACGAACCCAAGTAAGCTACCCAAGCTTACAACGAGGTAAACTACCTCCACTGATTCAATCCTGATTGAATCAGACACAAGAAATAAATAGAGTTTAATACAAAGCTCCTTGAGCAGAATAACAAAATAAAGTTAGGTTTAGAAAAGCCTGATTTGCAGTTGGTGGGCTTGGCTTCTTTTCTTCTTTCTCCAACTCCTTTGAAGTGTAGAATCGGCCTCAGCTCGATTCTTCACGGACTTTTGGAGTTGATTGAGCTTTTCTTCTTTTCTTTGAGTGTTGAAATCTTGATTTGCTCTTGAATGCTTTGGGATTCTCTTGAACTTTTTGGATTGTAGCTTGAGCACAGAATCTTCCTTTGATTTCACTCCTTTTGAACTCTTTTTTGACTCAGATTTTTTCAATGAAGCTCTGTTTTTCCCTTTTTGAAAGATTTTCTTTTCTCTTTTTCTCTCTCTATTTTTTTGATTTGAAAAGGCTTCTCTATTTATAGATTCTGCAAAAATATAGCCGTTAGAAACAAAGAAAATAGCCGTTATTTAAAATCTTACCGTTGGAGCTGAGTTGGCATCGTGAAAAATTCGCCCAGATTGCTGGAGTCGACTCCTGCTTGGAGTCGGCTCGAGTCGATTACCAAAAATAGAAATATTTAAAAGTTAAGGGTCGACTCGCAAAAAAAGTGTCGACTCCTGACAGTCGGGGGTCGACTCATGAAAAGTGGGGGTCGACTCGCGAAATGCTCAGAAAAACACCTCTGGTGTCTGAGCGGAGTCGACTCGCACAGTCATGGAGTCGGCTCGACAGAATCAGGGGTCGACTCTTGAAATCCAAGGGTCGACTCGAGAAAATCAGAAAATTCTGTTACTGAGTGGAGTCGACTCTGAAACTCTAGAGTCGGCTCCGGAACGTATCAAAAATCAGAAATTTTTCTGATTGACTTTGAAATTCGTCCCAGATTCATTTTAAATAAAATTTTGACTTGAATACAATAAATATGACATTAAGCATGAGTTCAAGACATATTTCAAGAAATCATTGATTGAAATATAACATGTAAAAATTCCTTTTTGAAATCTTAAATATAGAGCTTGAAACTTCTTTTTCAAATTGATTCAAAACTCAGTGAATTTAACATTCCATTGCTTTCATTTTGAATAAGCTCAAGGTTTTTTGATAAATAACTCATTATTCCTTTAAAATACTCATGGCTTTTGGAAATCATCAAAATCAATAAAGTTGGGGTAATTAAATAATTACAATCTCCCAAATTTCTCAACACTATAGTCTAATGTATCCTAATGATCGATATACTATAATTTTTACTAAAAGTAGTGTCATCATTATGCTATGTTTAGAAATTATTTATCTTGTAGGTACCTTGTGCGATTAAAAGATTATGTACGAAACAGAGCCTATCCAGATGGTTCGATTATAGAAGGATATATTGCTAAAAAGTGTTTGACATTTTGTTCAAGATATCTTCAAGGTATGGAGACAGTGTTTAATAGACCTCAACGGTATGGTGATTGCGTAAATAATGCAGAGTTGTATAAGTTTTCAACTGCAAGTAGAGTAATGAAAAAAACTGAAACTATTGTATTGGATCATAAATCAATGGCACAAGCACATCGTTATGTGTTACTCCATAGTGAAATGATATCTGACTATCATAGGTTAGTATAATTTATTGCATTTCAAGATTAAGATATCATATCTTCTTTTTTGTTCTAAATGAACAAAATAAAATTTATGCAGTGAATTTTTATTGTCTCAATGATAAGCTAATCATAGCACTCGACCTAATCCAAGGATTGAGCAGCGATGGTTAGTCGAGTTATTTTCTACATGGCTTTCAAAACAGGTTTAACATATACTTGAAGAATATATGAATTGATTTAACATCAAATAACCTGTTAACATTCCTTATTATTTTCTAGGTATCAACGATGATGGAGAGAAATTTTTTAGCTGAATTAATAGCCCTAGCTCAAGGACCTAACAAAGTTGTCAATAGATATAATGGTTTCATAATCAATGGTTTTAAATTCCATACTAAAGATCATGAGAAATTTAGAAAAACACAGAATAGCGGTGTTATGGTGGATGGAAAAACCTATTATGATGCACTAAAAGATATTTATGAGTTAGATTACTACGGAGTTTTTAAAGTCACATTATTTAGATATGATTGGGTAGATATAAACTCATCAAGGGGTTTGAAAAAAGATGCAAATGGATTTACACTTAAATCTTACAAGGTTGATACATACTGGTGCCTTATTGAAGGATGATCCATTCATTTTTTCTTCTCAAGTTCGTCAAATATTTTTTGTACAAGATGCAAAGATAAAGATTGGGCTACTGTTATTAAAACAAAACCTAGGGACTTATATGATATGGGAAAGTAGCTGAAAGATGATGAAGATGATGACACTTATATGCATTCCATGCCATTCAATTTTGTACCGGTTGATGACGTACATGCTACGGTATCCTTGGTTAGGACAGAATTTGAAGAAAATGATAATGCTTGATTCTTATTGGTACTAAATATTGCAATGTATTAAATTTTATAGTAATTATTATGTTAAATTTAATTTTTTTTTACTGACTCTGACTCTGATGTAAATGATAGGTGACATTATGTCGCGCTCATGGACAGAGACTGGCACTTCTACTTCGGCACAACAGGTTGATGCTGGTCCTTCAGTACCGGACATTGCGTCCACTCCTTTGTTACAACAGTCTACTGCAGGTCCATCATCCTCGGGGCATCATGATCCTACTATCTATGTAGGAGATGATGAGCTGCACATTCAGGATAATTTATTTTTTTATTTGGTTTGATTAAATTTATAAATCTCTTTTTACTATAATTTACTTATATCTATTTTTATGCAGACAGATTTGGGACGGTTACACGTAGACGCGGGCCCATGGGAGTACGGGATGTATGGCAGATGCGTGAGGGTGAGAAGATAGTATTTGAGTGCAATCAGCTGGGTCAGCCAATTAAAAAAGCCGCTAGCTTATTGAGTTCCTTTTTAGGATCAGTTGCACGGAGGCATCAGCTTTGTCCACTGAGTTATGCAAAATGGAATGGCATGCTTCCGACGTATAAAGTTGAGATTCTACGAGTTGTGCAGGTAAAAAAATGAATCTAAACATTTATTATTTTGTATAGTTGATATATTATGCCATGTTTTATATTTTTTCAATTGATATATTTTTTCTTTTGCAGCAAAAGTTTATACTTCATCCTCTCATGAGTTTGTACTGAAGTCTCTCAACCAAAATGAAAAGAATATAAGGCATATTTGAAGATCAAGTACTATTTGCCGGGTATGATCGAGGAGCAGGTAGTTGGTACCTATCCTCCTGATGTACCCCCTCATCAGTGGATGAAGTTGGTTCATTACTGTTCTCCGAGAGGGGACAAGTATCTTAATCTTTTTGTTATTTAATCTTTTAAGATGTCTTATTAAAATATTTATTTGATTTTACAGACATATTCTAATATTGGTAAAGCTGCATGAGCAGCTCAGTCTGTTCCCCATACATCGGAATCAAGAGTTACGCGTGAATGCGACAAGAGTTTGTATGTTTTTTAAACTATAAATTTGTAATTTTTTATATCAAAGCATTTATTTATTATAATGAAACATGAGTTATGTATCATGACGATGTATCGCGATACATATGTACTGCGATACCAACCCAACATGCTCTAGTGAACCACCAATGTTCCAACAATATCAAAGGATTAAGGTGCCAGATGTTAGATCAGTAGTTGTAGGTCATATGACTGCCCAAGTGAACCACCTGAATTCCTACAGGTAGGGACATGAAACCACAGTTCAAAATAGATACTGATTTCAGCTTGTCATTTGGGAATTTTCTGATATGAATATTAGACCCATGTATAACTGAGGCTTCCCGTGTGCTAATGTGAGGGAAGGATTATGGACTTGATTTCTTAAATGGCAAAAAAGGATTATGGACTCCGATGGGAGGCTGATATCCATGAGGGAACAACCATCAGCAATAGTGTTCATTTATATAGCCCTTTTTAGTTGGTTAATGGGCAATAAACAAGTCTCTCTTTTACTTTTCTTCTCTCTTTATTTTTTATTGAGAGAAGAGAGGCAATAGACAAGCAGACAAGTCACAAGTAGCTGATTTCCAGCTTGCACCGTGTTTTAATTTGAATGCCAGCCCATGCGGATATCACATGGTCCAACACTGAAAGCCATATTTATCTCTTTGCCTGAGGTTTTAGAAGGGCCCTCATGGCTGGTGACAAAAATGCTTCTTTTGATCATGGGTCCTCCCCATGACGAAGATGTGCAATCCTTTCTCCGATTCACAGCCAAGCGGATGGCAGGGTCCAGGCCATCTAATGTCCACATCGATCATTAAAAGTCTCTTCCTTTGGCTCCTCTACCATCACCAAACTGGCGGCTGAACAAATGGCAGTCACGTGGGAGTCCTTTGCTCTCTACTGATATCTAATCCTCCGCTGAAGGATCGCAGTCGATGAACATAGAATTTCATTCCTTCATGAATTGGCTCTGGGGAGGAACAGTCAATGTTTCTTGCTGCTTTGCAAGATCCCAACTAGCCTGCAAAAAACACCCATAATCCCAAGTCAGAATCAGCTATCTAAGATGCCTCACCGAAGGCATTTATACCCACAAAAGAAAAAAAAGGAAAGAAAGAGGTTATAAAGTTTTCCAAATGCACAGTCCATGCTCAATGTATTACACATTCTTGATAAATATAAGGGGGAAGCAAATGCATCAGCAACCAAATCAGCATAATAGCAGACAAAAACGAGGAAAAGTAAGGTTCCAGTAGGATCATAGCTAAGTTCCTTATCAAAAATGCATTCGATTTGCTTTTTCACCCTGAAACACATTTGTGCCGTCCATATTTAAAAATTTGTTTCAAGGATCATAGCAACCAACCTGCGTTGGACTATAAATTGCATCATAAAACATTTATAAATCCCATCTAATAAGTATCAAATTTGTTCTTAGGATGTTGACCATTGTTTAAATTTGACTGGTGGTAGTGATTCATAAATTACTTAAATTATTTATAAATTAATATTATATATTATATATATATATGTAGATGAATGAGCATGGGCGGGAATCCGATGAGGTAGAGGTTTACCGGATGACTCATACTCACCATAATGGCACTTTTGTTAGAGATGAGTCGAGAGATTTATATATAATTATTTATTATAATTTATTTTATGCAACACTTTTAATTTGATTTTGTTATTCAGTAAGATCTAACTAATTTTTCTAAATTAATACAGGAAAGAGCTACATCTCTTATTGTTGAGCGTGTCGATGACTCTACAGCATCTACGCAGAGTAGTTGCATCGAGGCCGAAGTGTTTACAGAGCTGATGGGGCCGGAGCGCTATGGTCGAGTAAGGGATTATGGAGTTGGAGTTACCTCCACTCAGTTATCTGAGGTGAGTAAACATATGCGTAATGCTGTAGATGGTGTTCATGATACACGTGTTTACAAACTTGAGCATGCGATGGAAGAGCTGCAACAGAGGAGTACTGCAGCGATGGAGAAGATGCAACGAGTGCCGCAATAATGAAGGATATGCAATGGAGGAGTGCAGCCGACAGAGCAGCGATATATTCCACTAGAGAGTACATTGAGCGGCTTACATCTCTCGTACATATTTTGTTCCATATCAGGTAAAGACATATATTATTAAATATATATTTTTATATTAAATCAATTATTTATCTAATATTCATTGATAGTTTTGCAAATTAAATTTTTTTATTTTTCTTATAGGCTTCTGGAGCATCATATCATGGATAGGTGACGACCTTCCTCTAGCAGATCATTGACCTTGACTTTTTTATTTTATATCTTTCATTTCATGTATTTTTAAATTTTATGAAACTTTAAATTGCAATAAACTTTCTTAGTTGATCTAATGAAATTTATATTTAAAATTTTAATTTGAATGTGAAGAATGTGTGCAATATGATTTTGTTTGTTATGATTGCATTGTATATAACATGTTTAATATAAATTTTATCTTAATTGCACAGGTTTAAATATAATATTTAATATATTTTTAACTTTTTTATTATTTTATTATAAAAAAATTAGAATATGTGTCGATACTTTTAAGTATCGACATATACGCTTTTAAAAAGCATCGTAATTTTTAATCATGCTGACGCTTTTAAGCGTCGGCATGATTAAATGTGCCAACACTTTATCTCGGCATATCCCGACGTTTTCAAATGCGTCAGAATTTTTTTTATTATGCCGACACTTTCAAACGCGTCGGGATTTATGATCATGCCGACACTTTAAAGCATCGGCATGATTAAAGATTGCCGATACTTAAAAGCGTGGCATATCTCGATGCTTTTTAAAAGAGTCAGCATTTCGTCTTCACTCCGGCTGTCCCGATGCATGGAGGAGTGTCGGCGATATTTTTCGACGCTTTCTAGCTTCAGGAAATGACATTTTTAGTGTTAGAATAGTGAAAATTTGTTGTAGGGCATGTGTCAACTCTTTTGTGAGAAATAGAGAAAAACAAGAGTGAAGACACTCTCATAATTCAATACCGATCCTAAGAGAGGTGAGGAAGACTATGGTTTCATTTTTATTTTATAGGTAATTTATGACGTACCTTGGCCCATAAACTCTACCGTAGGATTCTTCCTTTATAGCTTCGAATCTGGTAGTAGAGCGCATCTGCTCCTTTGAGACCTCAACACTTTGATATGTTTTACGTGTAGAAAAATTATATGATATTTTTTCTTTTGATATGACGATATCAATTTTATGCATGCTAAACAATCCGTATGTTTTCGCTGCACATATATATAATGATTTTTTTTTTCATTCCAATAGGTTGTTATGTTTTTTTTTTTTTTTATTTTTTTCAATAACTGAGTCGATTGATGAGATCACTAATCTTATACTGAAAATTAAAATTATTAGAAATAATTATAAACAAATTTATATCATTAATAGTGTCAAAATTTTAGTAATATATTTTATTAACTAAGACAGGTGCTCCTTTGGAGGTATCATATCTTTGATATTTTATTCTATTTCATCTCTGCCCTGGGATGAATTGTAAAAAAAGAAAAGAAGAAGTCAAAATGAGTAATTTAATGGTGGGCTAGGTGGAGAGGAGTAATTTAATGGTGGGTTAGGCCACAAAACACAGCAGACATTGTGGTGGTCCAAAAGAGCAAGTTTATGGTGGGTTAGGTCACAAAACACACCAAGACATTGTGGCGTTACATTAGATGCAAGCATAGATTGGGACCACAAGAGGTCAATCCGAGGCTAAGCCTGAGACCATACGAGATTGGACTGAGCTGGATCCAAGCTGTGTTCACACCAGAAAAAAGTAAGTCTAAATCAGGTCTCCAAAGCTAAATAATAGCCAGTTTATGGCCTAAATCCAACTTGTGTTAGGATAAAAATTAATGTAATGAATTGGATTTGAGCCAAAACAAATTGCAGGTGAAACACTTTTAGCCCTTAAACTTTCACTCAAATTCATTTTAATCTTGAAACTATCAATTGTTATAGTTTAATCTTCCATGTTTTAAAAGTGTTATATTTCAGGCATCCCATCTCATAAGGTCAATTAAAATTTATTTTAATTTTAAATTTTTGACAAAAATATACTTTTGGTCTTTAAACTTTTGCTCAAAATTTATTTTAATTTTTAAACTTTTGATGATTACAGTTTAATTCTTTATATTTTAATAATATTGCATTCTTAATTTTTTATTATATTGTTTCATTAAAATTGATGAAATAAGTGGTGTATCATCTTGATACATATGCGCAGATTAATTGACAGAATGGTGCATCAGTTAATCCATTAAATTTATATAATATAATATTAAAAATAATATTTTTGAAATATAAAAGGTTAAATTATAATAATTAAAAGTTTAAAGGATCAAAATAAATTTTAAGCCAAAGTCTAAGATCCAAGATAAATTTGGAAGTCATTCAGAGCGTTTGTTGCCGATGACTTGCTGCTATCGTTTTTTTTCTCTTCACAGGAAAACAACCGTGTCGAGTTGCAAACGGAGTCCGAAAGCCGAAAAGAGAGGAAACATCAGACAGTTGACCGTCTAATTTTATATCACATGTGGGATTATCTCACAGGCGAAGCTCACCGCGTTTTGCTCGTTCTAAATTGAATCCGCTCTCAAACTTTGGCCAGTCCAAAGTCCAAAGCATAGACTTTTTGTTTTTTAATTAAGAAAAGAAAGCAACCCGATTGACCACGCGGTTGATGAAGCGATCGAAATTTGAATTACGCGAGAGCCATGGGCCCAGCAATGGAACTTCCCCCTTCACTCCAGGGGGAAAAAGAAAAAGAAGAAGGAAGAGAGGAATATCGCTCTTTCCTCCTCACTCTCGATCAAGTTTGGCTGCAGAATGATCCCCAGGAGTAGAATTGGGTTCTTGAGAAGAATTCCAGCTTTCAATCCTTCTTTATCTTGTCATACCAAGCGAGATTTTTTTTTTTTTTCCTTTTTCTTTTTTGGCCTATGCTCTGACTGTAAGTTGTTCTCTATGATCAGTTCCTTTGCCTTCTATCATCACTGGCAAGTTACTTAAGCGTTGTTTTGAGCATTATTGCTTTTCATCAATTCTGAAAACACTCTCTATTCCACAGATGAAGGATAAAAATGGTGAATTCTTCACCCATTGCAGTCTGTTGGGGGATTGGCCTCTTGGGAATCGAAGGCAGTAAAGGACAGAGACTGAGCCTCTGTTTTCCAGGCTGAGGTGAGAAAACAAGAGTTTCATCTTTTTTTTATTTATATACATTGGGAAGAAGAATGATATGCTGTTCAAGATATTCTTGTTTCTTTGTTGAGTATTTTCCTGTCTTCTTTATTTTGGTTGCTTATATCTAAGAACTTTCTTGAGAAGTTATAATTTTTATAGCCTAGATTATAGCTTTCCTCTTCTTCTTTATTTCAGTTTCCTAGAGTCCTCTCTATATGCTTATTCCAGTTCTTCAAGCACATAAATACTAAATGGAAACAGCACTAGATAACTTTATTCAAGAACAGTTATTAGGTGTGATTTTAGTTCTTTGAAGAATTAAATAAAAAGGCATGAATTTTTATCTTCTTCGGTCTGAGTTTGATTTGAAGTCTCTCCGAAGGATGTTTCTGATCATCAGAAGCATGCAACACCAACTTTGAAGTGCCAAATACTAGGATTGCTGGGGGTCAAAAACTTATCTTGCCCAAAAGTCTGGCTTAGCTTGACCAATTTCATAAAATTCATGTTTCGATTCAGGACAAGCTCTGGTTATATTGCTTTTTTTGCTTCTTCAGATTTTAAATGAGTTCTGGTTATAAATCATAGGTTTGCCGTGCCTCAGGTCATCAGAGTAGAATTTTATCCACATTGGAATAGGTTGGGTCATGAATGCTGGTTAAGATGTTTTTAAGAGAACTTGGTATCTTTCAATCAAGAGAAATGAGCTATGAGCAAAGAGGAGGAAAGATTTTGGCTTGGGTTTCATTCAAAGCATACTCGTATTAGCTGAGAAAAAATCATCCATCTTTCCAACCTTCGACCAATGGGTATGAGCAAGAAGATTGGCTGGGGTCAAAGCTAGTGTAATCCCCTAGAATTCTCAACTGCTCGTGAGAGTTATCACGAGGTCAGATGATAGACTCCAGATATTTAAATTCCAGGTATATCTTAATTGCTCGTAAGAGTTATCACGAGATCAGATGATAGACTCCAGATATTTGAATTCCAGGTATATCTCGTGAGAGTTATCACGAGATCAGATGATAGACTCAGATATTTGAATTCCAGGTATATCTTAATTGCTCGTGAGAGTTATCACGAGATCAGATGATAGACTCTAGATATTTAAATTTCAAGTATATCTAATTACAGAGTCCCTTGATTTGGGGACTCTGCAATGCCTATAAAGATGGTGTAGAACCCTCCTTCCCACCATACGTGGATGCCCCCTTCTCATCATCTCCTCGTGCGGACTTCTTCCCAGCGTGCTTGTCTCTGGTAAGTCCTCTGGCCATGCATGAGAGAGAGAAGGATTGAGAGAGAGAAAGTAAAAAAAAAAAAAAAACGAAGAGGAGGGAGGAGCCGGGTTACAGAACCCAGCTCTCCCCTTCCCTTCTCCGTGACATTGGTTCAGGCCCGGCGGCGTGCCCGCCGCCTCGCCGGGCCTGAGCCCCGGCCGACGACCCCACCGGCACCGGGGGCGGCGTCCGGTGGGGTGCCGGAGAACAAAGAGAGAGAGAGGAGAGCGGAGGAGGGAGGGAGACGTGACGGTGAGGAAAACCGCCGGTCCGATCCTTGGTTCGGGCCCGGCGGTGTGCTCGCCGCCTCGCCGGGCCTGGGCCTTGGTCGGAGACCTCCACCGGCGCCGGGCGTGCGTCCGGTGGAGGTCCGGCCGGCCATGGTGGCCGGCCGTGCCGCCGGCGTAATCCGTAAGCCGCGGAAACAGTGAGAGAGAAGAGAGGGATAAGAGAGAAATTAGGGAGAGAGAGAGGAAGGGAAGGTCGGCTGCGGCAATGGCCGGCTTGGGTCCGGCCAATGGCGGCCGGACCGACGCCAATTTGGCCGGAATTGGCGCCGGCACCGTGGAAGACACGCGAAAGAAGAAGAAAAAGAAAGCTTTAAATTAAATTGAAGAGAGAGAGGGTGGGGGAGGCTGGCCGCGGCGGCGGCCGGCCACGGTCCGGCCAACGGCGGCCGGACCGCCTCCAATTTGGCCGGCGGCGGCCCTGGCCGCCGGCACGGCATCCGGCTCCTCTGTTTCTTTTGAAACAGAGGAGCTGGGTTAAAAATTAATGGGCCGATTGGGCCGTTTGATGTTTGGGCCTTGTTGGGCCGTCTCTGAGCCCAGTTTGAGCAGCGTTTTGGGCCTGTATCGGGCCGAGAATGATAAAATAAATATATGGCCCGAATCAGGATTGATTCTAGTTTCTGGGAATAATTTTATTTCCCTATTTGGGTGTATACATTGAGAGATATTCAAGCCCAAAGTTGGGCCCGTGAAGTGGTTTGGGTAGAGTTTAAGAATTATTTTATAATTCAGATTTTAGAAATTTAATAATAAAAAATGATTCTGTAGGTGCCCAGGAGTCCAATTAGCTGGGTTATCAAGTGAAATTCGTGTACTGTGGTAAGTAAGTCAAGTATTATAATTTTATTAATTATTTAATTTGTGAACTGTGAAATTACAGTTAAATATAATTATGTTAATTTGGCAAAATCATGTTATTACTATGATAATATGTAATCATGATAATGACAGTAAAACTTTATGTGTCACCGCGGTTCTCACTCACATGACAGATTATCACATGACAGATTACATGACAGATTATCACATGACAGATTATCACATTATCACATGACAGATTATCACATGACATGACAGATGACAGACACTGGTACCAGGACCCTTCCTCTTAGGGGATGTTTAAGAGGGCTACACATGATGTGTATTGTAGGGCCGTGGGACACATAAAGAAAAATAATGACAGTATAAACAATGTAATTGTTATTGAATTAAGCTAATTGATCTGATGACATGAACCTAATGATAGCCTGATAAATGAAATTTTGAAATTATATTAGGCTTACTTATTGAGTGTGAGCTCATAAAATTCTCATAATGTTTTTCAGAGCCTCAGGAATGAAGATGGATAATTGAGATAGAAGGAGTTTCTATTAAAGACTTAGTTTTATTATTTTGATTTAGTTCAGATTTATTTGTGTAGGGCAGATAGCCCAAGACTGATAATTCTGGTTTGTAACAAATCATGGATATGGAATTTGCTTTATATTGATTTATGTGATAAGTTCAAGACGCCTTGCATGCCCGGCATGCGGCGGGTTGTCACCCTAGCTCAAATTTTTGGGTCTGGGGCGTGACAGCTTTAGTGGTATCAGAGCGAGGTTATGACAGTAGGGACATATACATGATGACACTTTAGGCAAAACACTAGAGTGACATAGAGACAAATTATAAATTTAAAGGAATCTCAGAAATTATGCTTTGAAAGCCTAACAATTAATGTTTACAGTGATATTAATTACAACTAATTTATCAGGAGATAAGAATGGCACGTCGCACTAGAAGTCGACAAAATGATGAGAGTTCCCAGGTTGGTAATGCTGCCAACCGGGAGGTCTAGAAGCCACCGAGCTGCTGCCCCTGCCAATTCAGTTGGGACTGATCAGCAGCAACTCCAGACCGAGATGCTTCAGGTTCTCTCGGGTATGGCGCAGTCGATGCGGGACTTGCAGCACCAGATTCTGCAGGCTTAGTCCGCTCAGCCTGAGTTCAGTTTTATTGGTGGTCAGAAACACCTAGCCTCAATGTTCATATCAGTAATGCAGCTGAAAGTATTTGATGAGTGGTGGTCAAGGATTTCTTGCTGTAGTCAAGGACCTTCAGCAAGAAGAGACCAAGTTGGAGGATATTCCCATAGCTCGAGAATTTCCAGATGTCTTCCCTGAGGATTTGACTAATTTACCTCCTGATCGGGAAGTCGAGTTCTCTATTGATCTAGTTCCTGGAACTGGGCCTATATCAAAGGCCCCTTACCGTATGGCCCCGGCTGAGCTAAAAGAACTGAAGGATCAACTGCAAGAGCTCCTAGACCGAGGATTTATTAGACCCAGTGCTTCTCCTTGGGGTGCTCCAGTCTATTTGTTAAGAAGAAGGATGGCAGTCTTCGACTCTGCATTGATTACCGGGGAATCAATAAAGTAACAGTGCGAAATAAGTATCCTCTGCCAAGGATTGACGACTTGTTTGATCAACTTCAAGGAGCCCGGATATTCTCAAAGATTGATCTTAGGTCCGGGTACCATCAGCTTAAAGTCAAAGAAGGGGATGTACCAAAGACAGCATTTAGAACCAGATATGGCCACTATGAGTTCTTGGTGATGCCGTTTGGGTTAACTAATGCCCCAGCAGCATTCATGGACTTAATGAACAGAATTTTTAAACCATATCTGGATCAGTTTGTGGTGGTTTTCATTGATGATATTCTGATATATTCCAAGAGCCATAAGGAGCATGAGGACCACCTGAGAATTGTGCTACAGATTCTGCAAGAGAAGAAGCTTTATGCCAAGCTGAAGAAGTGTGAATTTTGGTTGGATCAAGTAGCTTTCTTGGGTCATATAATCTCTAAAGATGGTGTATCTGTGGACCCGAAAAAGATTGAAGCTATCACTAACTGGAGCCGACCTACCAATGTGGCAGAAGTCAGAAGCTTCTTGGGATTAGCCGGGTATTACCGAAAATTTGTGGAGAATTTTTCTCGCATTGCTCTACCCCTAACTCGCTTAACCCAAAAGCGAGTGAAGTTTGACTGGACAGTAGAGTGTGAGGAAAGTTTCCAGGAGTTAAAGCAGCGCCTGGTGTCAGCTCCCATTCTTGTTCTTCCAACGGGATCTGAAGGTTTCACTATATACACTGATGCCTCTCGAAAAGGATTGGGATGTGTTTTGATGCAGAATGAAAGAGTGATAGCTTATGCCTCCAGACAACTGAAACCTTATGAGCAAAATTATCCTACTCATGACTTGGAATTGGCTGCTGTGGTTTTTGCTCTTAAGATTTGGCGGCATTATCTATATGGAGTGTCGTGTGATGTGTATACAGATCATAAGAGTTTAAAATACATTTTCACACAGAAGGAGCTGAATTTAAGGCAGAGGAGGTGGTTGGAACTATTGAAGGATTATGACCTGAATCTACAGTATCATCCTGGGAAGGCCAATGTAGTAGCTGATGCCTTGAGCAGAAAATCCTCTTCTGAGTTAGCTGCTATGATTACCTCCCAGCCTCACGTATTGAGAGATCTGGAGAAGTGGGAGGTTGGTCTGAGAGTACAGCAGTCTGATGGACTTATTGCAGCACTTGTACTCCAGCCGACCTTAGTTGACAGAATCAAGTCCTCCCAGATGGAAGATCCAGAGCTACAAAGGATTAAAGAAGTGGTACAATCAGGAGTTCAGAATGAATTTTATATAATGGATGATGGATCCCTGAAATTTGAAGGAAGACTTTGTGTGCCAAACAGTGAAGAGCTAAAGGCTGAAATTTTGAAAGAGGCTCACTACTCTCCCTATACTGTGCATCCAGGTGGCACTAAGATGTACAGAGACTTAAAGGAAAATTTTTGGTGGAAAGGCATGAAGAGGGAGATTGCTCAGTATGTGGCCAAGTGCTTGGTGTGTCAGCAAGTGAAAGCCGAGCATCAAAGGCCTGCAG
>UESW01002141.1:103650-135449 GCA_900491605.1 Calamus simplicifolius | reverse complement strand
ATTGATTCTAGTTTCTGGGAATAATTTTATTTCCCTATTTGGGTGTATACATTGAGAGATATTCAAGCCCAAAGTTGGGCCCGTGAAGTGGTTTGGGTAGAGTTTAAGAATTATTTTATAATTCAGATTTTAGAAATTTAATAATGAAAAATGATTCTGTAGGTTCCCAGGAGTCCAATTAGCTGGGTTATCAAGTGAAATTCGTGTACTGTGGTAAGTAAGTCAAGTATTATAATTTTATTAATTATTTAATTTATGAACTGTGAAATTACAGTTAAATATAATTATGTTAATTTGGCAAAATCATGTTATTACTATGATAATATGTAATCATGATAATGACAGTAAAACTTTATGTGTCACGCGTTCTCATATGGATTCTCACATGACAGATTATCACATGACAGATTCCCACATGACAGATTATCACATGACAGATTATCACATTATCACATGACAGATTATCACATGACAGATGACAGATGACAGACACTGGTACCAGGACCCTTCCTCTTAGGGGATGTTTAAGAGGGCTACACATGATGTGTATTGTAGGGCCGTGGGACACATAAAGAAAAATAATGACAGTATAAACAATGTAATTGTTATTGAATTAAGTTTCAAACTAATTGATCTGATGACATGAACCTAATGATAGCCTGATAAATGAAATTTTGAAATTATATTAGGCTTACTTATTGAGTGTGAGCTCATAAAATTCTCATAATGTTTTTCAGAGCCTCAGGAATGAAGATGGATAATTGAGATAGAAGGAGTTTCTATTAAGAAGACTTAGTTTTATTATTTGATTTAGTTCAGATTTTTTGTGTAGGGCAGATAGCCCAAGACTGATAATTCTGGTTTGTAATAAATCATGGATATGGAATTTGCTTTATATTGATTTATGTGATAAGTTCAAGACGCCTTGCATGCCTGGCATGCGGCGGGTTGTCACCCTAGCTCAAATTTTTGGGTCTGGGGCGTGACAGCTTTAGTGGTATCAGAGCGAGGTTATGACAGTAGGGACATATACATAATGACACTTTAGGCAAAACACTAGAGTGACATAGAGACAAATTATAAATTTAAAGGAATCTCAGAAATTATGCTTTGAAAGCCTAACAATTAATGTTTACAGTGATATTAATTACAACTAATTTATCAGGAAATAAGAATGGCACGTCGCACTAGAAGTCGACAAAATGATGAGAGTTCCCAGGTTGGTAATGCTTGCCAACCGGGAGATCTAGAAGCCACTGTAGCTGCTGCCCCTGCCAATGCAGTTGGGACTGATCAGCAGCAACTCCAGACCGAGATGCTTCAGGTTCTCTCGGGTATGGCGCAGTCGATACGGGACTTGCAGCACCAGATTCTGCAGGCTTAGTCCGCTCAGCCTGAGTTCAGTTTTATTGGTGGTCATAACACCTAGCCTCAGTGTTCATATCAGCGATGCAGGCTGAAAGTATTTGATGAGTGGTGGTCAAGGATTTCTTGCTGTAGTCAAGGACCTTCAGCAAGAAGAGACCAAGTTGGAGGATATTCCCATAGCTCGAGAATTTCCAGATGTCTTCCCTGAGGATTTGACTAATTTACCTCCTGATCGGGAAGTCGAGTTCTCTATTGATCTAGTTCCTGGAACTGGGCCTATATCAAAGGCCCCTTACCGTATGGCCCCGGCTGAGCTAAAAGAACTGAAGGATCAACTGCAAGAGCTCCTAGATCGAGGATTTATTAGACCCAGTGCTTCTCCTTGGGGTGCTCCAGTTCTATTTGTTAAGAAGAAGGATGGCAGTCTTCGACTCTGCATTGATTACCGGGGAATCAATAAAGTAACAGTGCGAAATAAGTATCCTCTGCCAAGGATTGACGACTTGTTTGATCAACTTCAAGGAGCCCGGATATTCTCAAAGATTGATCTTAGGTCCGGGTACCATCAGCTTAAAGTCAAAGAAGGGGATGTACCAAAGACAGCATTTAGAACCAGATATGGCCACTATGAGTTCTTGGTGATGCCGTTTGGGTTAACTAATGCCCCAGCAGCATTCATGGACTTAATGAACAGAATTTTTAAACCATATCTGGATCAGTTTGTGGTGGTTTTCATTGATGATATTCTGATATATTCCAAGAGCCATAAGGAGCATGAGGACCACCTGAGAATTGTGCTACAGATTCTGCAAGAGAAGAAGCTTTATGCCAAGCTGAAGAAGTGTGAATTTTGGTTGGATCAAGTAGCTTTCTTGGGTCATATAATCTCTAAAGATGGTGTATCTGTGGACCCGAAAAAGATTGAAGCTATCACTAACTGGAGCCGACCTACCAATGTGGCAGAAGTCAGAAGCTTCTTGGGATTAGCCGGTATTACCGAAAATTTGTGGAGAATTTTTCTCGCATTGCTCTACCCCTAACTCGCTTAACCCAAAAGCGAGTGAAGTTTGACTGGACAGTGGAGTGTGAGGAAAGTTTCCAGGAGTTAAAGCAGCGCCTGGTGTCAGCTCCCATTCTTGTTCTTCCAACGGGATCTGAAGGTTTCACTATATACACTGATGCCTCTCGAAAAGGATTGGGATGTGTTTTGATGCAGAATGAAAGAGTGATAGCTTATGCCTCCAGACAACTGAAACCTTATGAGCAAAATTATCCTACTCATGACCTGGAATTGGCTGCTGTGGTTTTTGCTCTGAAGATTTGGCGGCATTATCTATATGGAGTGTCGTGTGATGTGTATACAGATCATAAGAGTTTAAAATACATTTTCACACAGAAGGAGCTGAATTTAAGGCAGAGGAGGTGGTTGGAACTATTGAAGGATTATGACCTGAATCTACAGTATCATCCTGGGAAGGCCAATGTAGTAGCTGATGCCTTGAGCAGAAAATCCTCTTCTGAGTTAGCTGCTATGATTACCTCCCAGCCTCACGTATTGAGAGATCTGGAGAAGTGGGAGGTTGGTCTGAGAGTACAGCAGTCTGATGGACTTATTGCAGCACTTGTACTCCAGCCGACCTTAGTTGACAGAATCAAGTCCTCCCAGATGGAAGATCCAGAGCTACAAAGGATTAAAGAAGTGGTACAATCAGGAGTTCAGAATGAATTTTATATAATGGATGATGGATCCCTGAAATTTGAAGGAAGACTTTGTGTGCCAAACAGTGAAGAGCTAAAGGCTGAAATTTTGAAAGAGGCTCACTACTCTCCCTATACTGTGCATCCAGGTGGCACTAAGATGTACAGAGACTTAAAGGAAAATTTTTGGTGGAAAGGCATGAAGAGGGAGATTGCTCAGTATGTGGCCAAGTGCTTGGTGTGTCAGCAAGTGAAAGCCGAGCATCAAAGGCCTGCAGGGCCTCTTCAGTCTCTGATGATTCCACAGTGGAAATGGGAAAAGATTACAATGGACTTTGTGACTGGTCTGCCCAAAACTCCTAAGAGCAACGATGCAGTTTGGGTCATTGTGGACAGACTAACAAAATCAGCTCATTTCCTACCTTTCAGAGTTGGGGTCTCTAGTGAAAGATTGGCTAATTTGTATATTGAACAGATCGTGAGACTCCATGGTGTTCCGGTATCTATTGTATCAGATAGAGATACCAGGTTTGTGTCCCAGTTTTGGAAGAGCCTTCATAAGGCCATGGGAACCAAACTAAACTTCAGTACAGCCTATCATCCCCAGTCAGATGGACAATCAGAGAGGACCATACAGATTCTGGAGGACATGTTGCGAGCCTGTGTGATGGACTTGGGTGGAGCTTGGGATAACCACTTACCTTTGGTGGAGTTTGCATATAATAATAGTTACCAAGCCAGCATCCAGATGGCTCCATTTGAAGCTCTGTATGGTAGGAGGTGCAGATCTCCTATATGTTGGGATGACGTGGGGGAAAGGAAGTTGCTAGGCCCTGAGCTGATTCAGCAAACAGTAGATAAGGTGCATTTGATCAGGGAGCGTCTTCGTACAGCTCAGAGCAGGCAAAAGAGCTATGCTGATGTCAGAAGAAGGGAATTGGAATTCCAGGTTGGGGATCATGTCTTCTTAAGGGTATCACCAACCAAAGATGTGATGAGATTTGGGATTAAAGGAAAGCTGAGTCCACGTTATATTGGACCTTTTGAGATCTTGAGCAGAGTTGGAGAGGTTGCTTACAGCCTGGCACTGCCTCCGATTCTATCTGGGGTACACAATGTTTTTCATGTATCTATGCTGAGGAAGTATATCTCTGACCCCAGCCATGTCATAGCATATGAGCCTATACAGTTGAAGAAAGATTTATCATATGAGGAGCATCCTTTGCGTATCGTAGACCGCAAAGATCAAGTTCTAAGACGGCGTACCATTCCCTATGTCAAGGTGCAATGGAATAATCATTCTGAAAGAGAGGCTACTTGGGAACTGGAAGAAGAAATGAAAGAAAAGTATCCACGACTATTTGTATCTTAAAATAGTTAATGATTGAAAACTGTTAACTTTAGTTGATTGTTAGTCCTTGGGACAGAAATTTGGACCTTTAATTTTCTCTAATAAAAGTTATCAATTTCGAGGCCGAAATTTTTATAAGGAGGGGAGAATGTAATCCCCTCAGATGATTCTCATATCTTAATTGCTCGTGAGAGTTATCACAGATCAGATGATAGACTCTAGATATTTAAATTTCAAGTATATCTAATTACAGAGTCCCTTGATTTGGGGACTCTGCAATGCCTATAAAAGATGGTGTAGAACCCTCCTTCCCACCATACGTGGACGCCCCCTTCTCATCATCTCCTCGTGCGGACTTCTTCCCCAGCGTGCTGTCTCTGGTAAGTCCCTGTCCATGCATGAGAGAGAGAGGATTGAGAGAGAGAGAAAGTAAAAAAAAAAAAAAAAAAAAAGAAAGAGAGGGAGGAGCCGGGTTACAGAACCCAGCTCTCTCCCCTTCCCTTCTCCGTGACATTGGTTCAGGCCCGGCGGCGTGCCCGCCGCCTCGCCGGGCCTGAGCCCCGGCCGACGACCCCACCGGCACCGGGGGCGGCGTCCGGTGGGGTGCCGGAGAACAAAGAGAGAGAGAGGAGAGCGGAGGAGGGAGGGAGACGTGACGGTGAGGAATTAACCGCCGGTCCGATCCTTGGTTCGGGCCCGGCGGTGTGCTCGCCGCCTCGCCGGGCCTGGGCCTTGGTCGGAGACCTCCACCGGCGCCGGGCGTGCGTCCGGTGGAGGTCCGGCCGGCCATGGTGGCCGGCCGTGCCGCCGGCGTAATCCTTAAGCCGCGGAAACAGTGAGAGAGAAAGAGAGGGATAAGAGAGAAATTAGAGAGAGAGAGGAAGGGAAGGCCGGCACGGCAATGGCCGGCTTGGTCCGGCCAATGGCGGCCGGACCGATGCCAATTTGGCCGGAATTGGCGCCGCACCGTGAAGACCGCGGAAGAAAGAAGAAAGAATTTAAATAATAAATTGATGAGAGAGAGAGGGTGGGGGAGGCTGGCCGGCGGCGGCCGGCCACGGTCCGGCCAACGGCGGCCGGACCGCCTCAATTTGGCCGGCGGCGGCCCTGGCCGCCGGCACGCATCCGGCTCCTCTGTTTCTTTTGAAACAGAGGAGCTGGGTTAATAGAGTTAATGGGCCGATTGGGCCGTTTGAGTGTTGGGCCTTGTTGGGCCGTCTCTGAGCCCAGTTTGAGCAGCGTTTTGGGCCCTGTATCGGGCCGAGAATGATAAAATAAATATATGGCCCGAATCAGGATTGATTCTAGTTTCTGGGAATAATTTTATTTCCCTATTTGGGTGTATACATTGAGAGATATTCAAGCCCAAAGTTGGGCCCGTGAAGTGGTTTGGGTAGAGTTTAAGAATTATTTTATAATTCAGATTTTAGAAATTTAATAATGAAAAATGATTCTGTAGGTGCCCAGGAGTCCAATTAGCTGGGTTATCAAGTGAAATTCGTGTACTGTGGTAAGTAAGTCAAGTATTATAATTTTATTAATTATTTAATTTATGAACTGTGAAATTACAGTTAAATATAATTATGTTAATTTGGCAAAATCATGTTATTACTATGATAATATGTAATCATGATAATGACAGTAAAACTTTATGTGTCACCGCGGTTCTCATATGACAGATGACAGATTATCACATGACAGATTATCACATTATCACATGACAGATTATCACATGACAGATGACAGATGACAGACACTGGTACCAGGACCCTTCCTCTTAGGGGATGTTTAAGAGGGCTACACATGATGTGTATTGTAGGGCCGTGGGACACATAAAGAAAAATAATGACAGTATAAACAATGTAATTGTTATTGAATTAAGTTTCAAACTAATTGATCTGATGACATGAACCTAATGATAGCCTGATAAATGAAATTTTGAAATTATATTAGGCTTACTTATTGAGTGTGAGCTCATAAAATTCTCATAATGTTTTTCAGAGCCTCAGGAATGAAGATGGATAATTGAGATAGAAGGAGTTTCTATTAAGAAGACTTAGTTTTATTATATTGATTTAGTTCAGATTTGTTGTGTGTAGGGCAGATAGCCCAAGACTGATAATTCTGGTTTGTAATAAATCCTGGATATGGAATTTGATTTATATTGATTTATGTGATAAGTTCAAGACGCCTTGCATGCCTGGCATACGGCGGGTTGTCACCCTAGCTCAAATTTTGGGTCTGGAGCGTGACAGTTAGAAAAAAGGCTGCAACTTCCCTTGCTCTTTTTAATCCAAAATACCAGATGGGGTCATGTATGGGGTCATGTGGAGTCGACTCGGATGGTTGAGATGGACTCGAAAGCCTGAGATGGAGTATGGGGGAAAATTATATCACCGGACTCTGAAAGGAGTCTGACCAGGAGTTGGATTCAGGGGAGGACGAAGTCAGTTTTCCTCTCTCTATAAAAAGCAGCCGCCTCCTCCTCTAATCCAAGATCACATTGGGCTGTGAGTCGCCGGCGATTTCCCTCATGCCGCTCAAATAACCTCATTGCTGGCCAAATTCTGTCGAGCGATGTCAGGTGGACTTTGGCCTCCCCTTGTTGCCATTCATGGCCAGTTCTCAGTTGCCGTTCACCTGGTCGGCAAGACTTGATGGGATCGACTTGAGGTACTTTTATCCCCTATTTCCTAGTTCGTTCCCCCATCTCTTGACCGCAGGCGAATCACGGTTGTCACGGGCCATTGGAGTACCTGGTTTGACTATTGGGCAATTAGGACGGGACAACCGACCAACGAGGCTGCCGATCGAGGCTTCTTAATTTGTCCCTCTCTCAATCGTTCACCGATTATTGTTCGGCTGCCCTATTTCTTGGACGGAAAGACTGCTGCCGGTCGCCTCTCATCGCTAGCTGCCCCATAAAGCTGATGGTCGCTAACACCAACCTGCTCGTCAGTGCAATGCTGCTGTTCTGAGACTATGAGAGAGGAGAGTGAATGGAGAGCACCCTTCCTTGTTTCGAGACAGGAAGCACGACCTTTTTTCTTTCCCGGTTTCCCCTTTCCCTCTCGCTTCTAATTTCTCTCTCTCTCTCTCTTCAAAGTTTAGGTCCAATCTTGAGCCTCGCTTTAAACCTGGTGTCATATCTAAGGTGACCATAAGAAAGGGTTCTCGCATATTGGCCCACTCAGACCTTTTCTAGGTATCATCGAACCAATCAACGTTGATTTGCCTGTTAGTATTGATTCCTTATTACAGGTTTGAGACCTAATTATGTTGGATTTATTTTTCTGAATTTTTTTCATGTATTATTTTTATAAATACCGAATTGAACCAGTTGGCTCAATCCAAGTCGAATCGATTCGATCGGCCCAAATCGAAATTAACTGATCAAGAACCAGTTTAAATTTTAGTTTTGGTTTAGTTCTGGTTTGTCTTACATCCTCTCTTCTCTGTTATATTCATTTAAAATCATTGTAATATATATTACCCTCTTTTCATTTACTTAAAATAGTTATTATGGAAGCAAAATAAACACTTTTATTTGAATTTAACAAAGATAATAGAATAATCAAATTTCTTACGAATAAGAAGTCAATTTTCTCTTTTTTTAAGGATAAATCCAAAGAATTTTAGGAATCTTGGTTTAATAAATATCAAATTAGGATACTTCTATTTTAGATGAAAATCTTAGAACATAAATTTAGCTTATAAGTAATAAGAAAATAAAATATTTTTAAAAAATTATCTAAAATATAATTTGTAAAGCTTTGCTTGATGAAACTTATAAGATTTTCTAATTTAGATAGAATTACAATAATGTGAACCTCACATTGACTTATATTAACTTGATTCACAGCTCATCAAAATAATAAAATTAAATTTATCATAAAATTTTATATATATATATATATATTTAGGATCCAAAATATGGCATATCATTAGATAGGTCGAGATGTTTTTCTTAATAGGGAGCCTTCAGTTTAGTAACACATCTTAATCTAGAACATAAAAAATATATTTTAATCTTAAGATTTTATAACAAATTTAATTCTATTAGTTTGATAAATTGTGAGTTATCTTGGTATAGATCAGTACAAAGTTCATTATTACTACCTTATACCTTGAAGCTCAACAAGATATTGATTAAAGCCTTACAAATTTCTTTTTAAGATTTTTTTAGTACTTTGTTTTCTTATTATTTGTAAGTTAAATTAATTTTATGGAATTTTTATATAGAGTGGAAGTATCTAACTTGATATTTACTTAATTAACATTTCTTAAAATTCTTGAAATTTAGTTTTGAAAGAAAGAGTTAACTTTTTATTCTTAAGAAATTTAATTTTTTTAATAGTTTTATTGAAGTCAAATGGAAGATTTTTTCTTTATTTTTATGAGAAATCTTAAGTAACATTTACTTAAACGATTTTGAATGAAAATAAAAGTAAAGAGAGGAGAGCTAAGAGGAGGCTCTCGATCGTGTATACCATATCAATTCACAATTGAAAACTATGAACAAATAAAAAATTATAAAAAATGATGCTTAGCCCAAATTGCTGGTATGCTGCTAGTTCGTTCAATTTGGTATTGAACCAAACCAAACTAATCCAATAATGGCTCAGTATCGATTCACAATTCCAGAAACCTTGGAATTTATATTTTTATTTGGAAAGAAAACTATAATTGCAAATTATTAAGTTACTAGATATCATGTTATGAATTCTGATTTTGATTATGTTTATCAATTTATAATTGATATGTTGTCATTGTAGGCAAAAACCTTACTAGCCCGAGGAATGCCATGTAAGTAAAAGATACCCCATTAAGATGCTCTCAATGTTAAAAGGACTTTTGCTAGATGTATCATCATGCTTAACCTTACGAAATTGAGATAGAGATATAGGGAAGGAGTCTGCCTCCCTATTTCTTGAGAATCTCTTGGATAGATCTAACCTAGCATGTAAGATGTAGACTAAATTAATTAGTGAGCACTACAATAATTTTAAATTTTAGATTTTGACAATTTACTACCAAAACCTGCTCCATACTCTACAATCCATGGATATCGTAGCTTGAATATATATTATATAGATAGAAGATTCATGATGGAAAAGAAATAGGATTTTAATCCTTCAAAGTTTTTGAAAAAAGATAGTAGAAAAAAGGAGGTTAATAGAGGTAGTTACTTGGAGCTACATATCCAATGGAACCCTTTATTGCAACCGAAGTGCTTGAAAATTGAATATGATTGCTCTTACCTTCCCAGAGAAACCTTGCCAACCCAAAGTCCCCTACATGAGCATACATGTCATTGTCAAGTAGAACATTGGCAGGCTTTAGATCACAATGGCAATTGTGATGTAAATAATCCAATGCATCGGCAATATCAACAACTATGCTCAACCTTTTACTCAAGCTCAGACCATTCACAAGATGATACCTATCTGGCTTAGGATGCAACCATGTATCCAAACTCCCATTAGGCATGAACTCAAAAATTAGAGCTTTGAAATCGTTGCCTTTGAAATCTATGCTGGAGCAGGATGTTAGTATCTTGATTTTAATTAACCTGCTTAAATAATATACAATTTCAATAAGAGACACATTCATAAACAAAATATTTCATTGAAAATAGAAATAAAATATTAAAATTAATATATTAATAATAGAAACCAATAGCACAGAAATACAAAAAAAGTATCACATCATAAAATACAATAAAATGTAAAAATATAAACGCCAATCAACTAGAGGGAGGGTCAGCTAGATCTGGAGGTGGAGCGGAGAACTGTGTCGACCGCAATATACGCATAACCAATTACCAGATCTTTTGAAACTCCTGCTTATAACGAACACACTCCTTTTGCCGTTCTCGTCGGATGTTCGCAATCTCCGTCATCATCTCGATCTCATATGTTCCGCAATGAAATGCTCAATATGCTCGTAATCGCCAGTGCCACCCTGACTGGAAGAAGAGGAACCGCGTTGGCCAAAGAATGCAGAAGCTTTGGCGCCTAGACCATAACTCTACGATCGTTTGGCTGTACGCCAATAGCCTCTAAGAAGATGCAGCCGCTCTCCTACAGTGAAGGATCAGACATGGACCCTCCCTCCTCTAATGACTGTATGGTCTAAGAGGTCTGAGATAATAGCTCATCCATACATACTTACAAAAAATACATATCAAATATAATGCAACTCATATTGAAGAAAATATATCAATAAACACATCATGTTTCAATGATTTACTTACTTCGATACGCTGGGAGCGACTGTCGACCCAAGACCCAGCTTTTCTCATGTGGGTCACCTTGAACAACTGCTAGTACCCTGAATCGGTGCCTTCCTTCAGCCTCTGAAAAATAAGATTTCAAAATTCTAGTTATGCTCATTTTAAAAAATGTATCATTAATAAGTATACAAAATTAATAAATTTATATACTTACAAGATGACGCTGATCCTCCTAAATCGAAATGGATCCCGCTATGTGGCAAGAAAGACTAGTGCTCGAACCACCTTTCTCAGATCGGCGGTTTGCGATAGCTGTGATCGACCTCCTTCGCCACTGGGGATCCGTCCACTGCTGCTGCCAACCATCCCATATAGAATCAAAGATATGAGTGGAGTGTTTCGATGCTCTACACCAGTAACATAAATTATCAGAGTATCAACAATGAGCAAGTGAAGTCCAAGCTATTCTAATAGAAGGAGTTAGGGCTAGATCCCACTCAAATTTTTTTTGCAAGCAGAATAATTATGAATATGCATATTGTAATAAATAAATTATACAAATAAATGTTGATAATATGACATTATAAAAGCAATTAAACATCATGCAAATAATGTATACTAACCTTGTACGTATAATTCTATATCGGAACTGAAACAAAATTAAAATAATTCAAATATATTTATAATAGTTAATGTAGTTAATAATATAATAAATAAATAAGTTTAAAATTCTATCTACATAATTATAATTATAAAATACATACCTAAAACTCTGTCTAGTAGAACTCCCTCACCTCCTCACTGAGGCGCTCCCAACAGTAGCCCTTCGGGTCTACACACCTCTTAAATATATCGGTGATGCGCCTTGAGATAATGTCTCTCTATAAATCTATGCAAGTATAGTAAAACATAAGATATAATTTAATAACATAGCAATTGTATGAATAAATTTAGATGACGATAGAAATACACTTACTGGCCATCAACCAATAGAAGCCTCCTCCTGTTGGAGGAAGTACTATCGCCTGACGATGGCCCGGTAGATGATCCTGGCATCTCCTCATTAGACATCTCTTGGATATGTTGCTCTTATCTAGAGGAGCTATTATGTGTTGCATCAGAAGGAGAGTCATCGCCGATGCGAGCAGATCGCCTCCGGGCTATGAATCGTCCATGACCCCTCATAATACTGTATATATAGTAGAATAAGAACGAATCCGAAAAAAGCATAAAACAAAATTTTTATTTTCAAATTATAATCTGAGGTATAAATACTTAGTCACTATCATTTATATTCTTAAGTTTGGGTTCTTTGCCTGATTCTGTCTCAGATTGTGATTTATATTCATCTTCTTCATCATTTGAGACCTTGTCCATATCCTCAATTTCAAGTGAAGCACCAGTTGGATCATTACGGATTGAATTCGAATCAAGCAAATCATCTTGGATTGCATGTGCTTCCATGACATATTCTTGGAAAGTTGGGGATTCAAGTGTTTGCGTAGATGAGCATATCAGCATAGAAATGGTCGCCTATGGCTTTATTTTACTCACAGTCCACCAATCTCTCTTATCATTTCGAAGGCTTGGATATGTGGAGTAGTACACTTGTTCAGCTTGAGATGCCAGAATAAATGGTTTATATTTGTTCAACCTTCTTCTATGACATACTTCAACAAGACTATAATCTTTATACACTTTTGTCCCTACATTTATAGTTAGATCAAACCATTTACATTTGAATAATATAGTGCATTTAATAGGCCAACCAGGATACTTAACTTCAACAATCTCTTGTAGCTTTCCATAATAATCTTGCTGATCTGCACCAATAGTTTGACTTTGCACACATACCCTCCAATTTTGAGTTGCTCTTGAAGAACCTAAAGACTCAACCTGAAACTTGTATCCATTCACAAAATATTTGGTGTATATATTAACTCTAGACAATGACCGTTGTGCTAGATATTTAATGAAAATATTATCAACATTCGAAGAAGGATTATTAGTCTAAAAAATTAGAAAAATATAATTAGTTTGTATACAATATGTACTTGTTAACCTATAAGCAATGTGTCAATTTAATATTTATATGTTCGTTGAATCAATATGCAAACTCAGTATAAAGTTTCAATCCAATTTCATCATTGCTGATGTAAGGATTTTGTTATCTTCACATATCACAAAACATCCTTGAAAATAATAGTTTATGTAACTTAGTTGAAAATAATATGAAAAAATCAATTAAGTATTAAAGTGGATGAAAGAAATAATATCTTACTCTATAAAAAGTTCCACTTCGGAGCAGTTCATAAGAATATAATGGTGAATAGCTTTAAACTCTCGTTCAACATATATCTTCTATTTTCGGTGCCAAATGGCCTACCAACAGTCCTGAAAAAGAAGATGCTTCCATCACGTACTCCAAATGGCTATCCACAACTATTTAAAATATGTGGCACTTTTAGATTCTTAGTTTAGACATGTTCATCGAAGTAATGCAATGCAAAATTTGATGACTCCTCCACCAAATGTGCATTGCATATTGATCCTTCAACACTTGCCTTATTTTGAATATTTTTTTAAATTTCTTCATGTACTTAAAAGATTAAAGTTGAAAACAAAATAAGATACTCAATTTAGTGAACATCATAAAATGAAATTTGTATGAAAAGTAAGTTACCTCTCAAATGGGTACATCCAACAATATTGAATAGGTCAAGCAATCCAAGCTTTGTATGCCAGATGAATAGGTAGATGTTTCATGCAATTAAAAAAACTTGGAAGAAAAATTCATTTCAACTTGTATAAAATAATTGAAATATCTTGTTCAAGTCTTGTCATATCATTTGTTCTAATAACTTTAGCTGTTAGCTCTTTAAAAAATATACCGATCTCTGTTAATGCTTTCCATGCATTGGCAGGCAGTAATTCATGAAATGCTATGGACATCAACCGCTGCATAAAAACATGACAATTATGACTTTTCATGCTAGAAACCTTAATTATGCATGTTCACACATCTACCCATGTTTGAAGCATATCAATCAGGAAATTTCAATCCTTTCATCCAATCACATAATACTACTTTCGAATTCCTATCAAGCGTGTTGTAAGCCTTTGGATTTTTACCATCAACAGTTGATCTTGCAAGTTTGGGATGCCGACAGTACTGATTAAGTTCCTCTCTTGATTTAATAGTATCCTTTATTTTTTCCAGAACATATCACTGTATGAAAAATGTATTCAAAAAAATTCTTTTCGATATGCATCACATCAAGGTTATGTCTAATTAGATTTGTACTCCAGTAAAGTAACTCTCAAAAAATACTTTTTTCCTTCAGCCATACTCTCTACATATCCAATCATTTACAACATCTGCACTATCTTTCAAAACATTCATCAACCGCAACTGCTTAATAGAGTCTAATATTTCCTGTCCGCTCAAAATAGGTGAAGAAACTTTCTTAATCACTGTGTTCTTAAGAAATGGCACTACAACAAATTTATTATTTCCTGACGCTAAAAATAATATTTTCCGACACTAAAAAGCATAAAAAAATATCATTCTGATGCTTTTTAAAGTGTCGGAATACAGGGAGTGGAGGCACGGAATCCTAACACTTTTTTAAAGCGTCGGCATGAGCGTCGGGACATGCCGACTCTTTGAAGCATCGAAAAATTAATGTTCTTGCCGATGCTTTTTAGCGTCGGCACAGTTTCCTCCCCCCACCCAAACCCGCCCTCCTTGTTCCCCACCCCCACCTCCACCCCCATCCCCATCCCGCAGCCACCCCCCCCCCCCCCCCAGCAACCCACCCCCCCCCCCCTTCCCCCCCCCCAACCACCCGCCCCGTCCCCTCCCCCCCCCAAGCAACCCAGTTCCCCACCCCCCCCTTCACCCCATCCAGAAACACCTGCCCAGTTTCCCTATCCCCAAACAACTCAAAAACAACAACCCCCAAAGAACAGCAAGAAAAAAGCACCGTGATCTTCCCATCCAGTTTCTTCCCCTTTGAGATCGATCTCCCCATCCAGTTTCTTCCCCTCTTGAGATATGAAGCTTTTAAGAAAAAATACCAAATCAAAAGGATAAGAGCAAAATCTGAATCCGATTTTCTAACACCTTGGTCAATCCAAAGCTCAATCAATAGCATCCAAACTTCAAATCCAGTGCACATGAAAAGAAACACAAAAACACTCAGAGAAGAAAAAAATTTCATGGATCTGATGCTTACCAAAAGAAACAAGTCATTGAGAAGTCAATGACAGATTGATACAGATAACAGAGACTCCTAGATGGATAGAAGGCTGATCGGACTTCTGAAGCTAGGAGGAGGCGTTGATTAATTGCTCGACAATATTGCAATGATCGGTGGAGTGGTTGGGGCGCGGGTATAGGCTATCCGCGGAATTAGGAGTAGAATGGGAAGAGAGGTACGTGGCTTGCTTGGAAGGTGGGTTTCATCCTTGTTTTTGTTTGAGAAATTTGGCTTCGGAGGCTTGCTTTCTCTCCCAGCGGCGATCACTTGCATCCGAGGAGGGCATCTCCGGAAGGAACGTGGCAATTCCGTCACCATCTCCGATTCACCTATCGAACTAGCAACAAAACTATTAGAAAAAAAATCAAGAAAATGTAGAGATAAATAAGAGACAGAATTCAAATTTATAAGTGAGAACGAAGAATAATAAGAAAAAAAGGTTTTAGATGGGGATATTTTGGGAATAGAAGGCATCTCGGAGAAGAGGGATACTCTGGGAACGAAAAGAACCCACCTCCACCGCCTCCCTCGTCTTTATCCTCCTGGGGGTCCAAATACTCGGTCCAGACCATCCTTCTTTTTTGCCGATTCGCTCCACCGCCATTCTCCTGGGGTGGGGGGGTGGGGAGGATATGGGGGGAGGCGTTGGGGATGGGAAGAAGATCTGGAGGCGGTGGGGGTGTGTGTGTGGGGGGGGGGGGGGGGGGAAGATGGGAGAAGTTTTGGGCAAAGAAGAAGATCGGGGAAGAAATCTGGGCGGTGGGACCCTAAAAGAACTGGGTGATGAATCCCGACGCTTAAAAGCATCGTTAAAATATTTCTCCTTGCCATGCTTTCAAAAAGCGTCGGCAGACCACGGTTGTTCTCGATGCTTACCTCTAGCATCGGTAAAAAAGGGTCATTAAAATGGTATTTTATTGTAGTGTGAAGTCTTATTTTTTCTAAAAGGATGCCTAGATGGCAGAAACTTTTTGTGATTATCAAATCATGATTGCTTACTACTTCTGTACAATATGAAAGCATCTGAATTCTTCATGGAATAAGGGCAAGCTAAATGGCTAGCAGTGCTCCACCCAGAAAGTATGGCATATGCCGGAAAGTCACTAATTATCCACATTATGGTTGCTTTCATTATGAAATTGTGCTTCAATGAAATATCATAGGTCATAATCTCTTCTGACCATAATAATTTTAGCTCCAAAATTAGAGGTTGCAGAAAGACATCTATCTTCTCTTTAGGATTTGATGGCCCTGGTACGACACTGTCAAAAACATGGAAGAGTTTTTCATGCATAGCTAGGGGGATAAATTAAAAATAGTTACAATTACTGGCCAGCAAAAGTATTGCTATCCAAATTGTCCAAATGGTTGAAATCCATTTGTGCATAAAGCAAGCCTCACATTTCTTTTTTCATATGAAAAATGAGGATGCATATCATTAAAATGCTTCCATGCAATAGAATCTGAAGGATGGCACAACATGCCGGAGTCAGTCTTTGTTGCCGAGCTGGCCTCGGGCTTAGGTGCCGATGCTGGAGTTTGTCTTTGGTGCCAAGCTGGTCTTGGGCTTAGGTGCCGATGCTGGAGTCGAGCTTTCCTGCATGACATTTTCAAGTATCAATGAAAGAAATACTGCTTGAGCATAGTGTACTTAGCTCTTGTAGCACCCTTATTTTTTTTCTGCTGATTTGGATACTTTAGCCCGCTGGTGGTCTGCCCCATAGGGAATTAAATTGATTGGAGTGGAGGTGCTGGTGCCCTTGCTTGGGCCTCTCCCCGTATTGCCGTCCGTAGGAGAGGAGGCCGTTTGGACGGCGAGCGGTGGTGCTCTTACTAGTGAGCTCTTGCTTTTGAGCTTGAAGATGCTCATGTTGATGAGCTTGATGGTGGTGAGCCTCTTACTGGGGAAATCTCCAATGGGATGGATGATGGCTGGCCTGAGGAGCAACTAAAGAGGGAGCGAAAGCTCTTGCTGGCTGCTGTGTGGTCATGAGATATTGCTTCTGGAGCTTTTGGACAGCTGCCATCAATGGATTTGTAGGATGAGGGTGGCATGCTATTTTTGCTTGAGTGGCTCGAGGTAGTGGCGATGGTGGAGTGAAGCGGTTGGCTCTGTTGCTCTGCTCTTTGAGCATGCCCCCCCAGCATGACCGATGGAAGCTGCTTGGGTTCATGTCATCACCATCATTTTGATCAATCATTTTTATCAAAAGGGGAACGAGGATCTGTAAACTAGCATCGCTGATGATTTGTGCTCTGCCCCCCTTCCTAGTATGCTAATCTGTTGTCGCCAAATCATCACCCTCGAACTTTCGCGAGCATCCGGTCGCCTCCTCCAGCGAGCCTGGGATCCTTCGGCGAGCTTCTTATGCTTGGGAGCCTACAAACAAGTCACATGGATTGAAGATTCTGGCGGAGACCCTCCGATGCTCAAGTCAGTGCTATGGGCAACAACCGTGAGCTTAAGAAAGCTTGAAAGAGAGAAGAAGAGAAAGGCTTAGAGCCATGCTCTCTGTCAGCAAGAATGAGCGTTTGGGAGTGTAGTGAGTTATCAGTTACCTCATCGGGGGTCCCTCTTACCCATTTTATTGATGCTTGGAGTCTATGAGACTTGGGGCATGATCACTTGTTAGAGCATTTATGATGGTGGCAGCAATGACAGCAATGGCAGGGCTTGCTTCTTAGTGGCATGTCAGAAGTACATGCCATGCCCCATCAATATGGGTGACTGTATAGTTGGCAAATACTGCTTGATTTGGATAGTTGTTGTAGGCTGCTATAGGGCATAGCTGACCATTACCGCGTTTGCCAGACATGTCCCCCACGCCACACTTTCGTTGCCTTATGCAGACAGTGATGGGCGATAAAGTCAAGCAAGTGGGCCCCAAAGTGTAGCCGCTGAGGCAGAAGATGATGTTTGGAGTTGAAGCTGGCTGTCCCTCATAGAGCATTGATTATAGAATACATGCATGGTACTGTTCATGCCCTTGGATGAGCTTCAGAGAAGGCTGTGGGTGAACACTTGCATGGCACTGTTCATGCCGAGGCCGAGCACTGTTCATGTCGAGGCCGAGTACTATTCATGCCGAGAATGAGCACTGTTCATGGCCGAGCACTGTTCATACCGAGGCCAAGTACTTTTCATGCCGAGGACGAGGGGGCCAAGTGGCTTAGGCTGAGGGGAAGAGGCTGAGCACTGTTCATGCCGAGCACTGTTCATGTCGAGGCCGAGTACTGTTTATGCCAAGGCCGAGGCAGCCGAGTGGCTGAGGCCGAGGGGAAGAGGCCAAGCACTGTTTATGCTGAGGCCGAGCACTATTCATGGCCGAGGCCGAGTACTGTTCATGGCCAAGGCCGAGGGGGCCGAGTGGCTGAGGCCGAGGGGAAGAGGCCAAGCACTGTTCATGCCGAGGCCAACGGAAATTGATCCTCCATTACTTGCTTGAACGAGCTCTGCATATGAAACTCTAAGATATTGATCCTCCAGCAAAGCAGCAGAGGAAGTTTGTTGTTTTGACTTCTGCTTCCAATAAAGAAAAGCAAAGCTGGAGAGTATTAAAATGAAGATGACTGTAATTATTGGAATCACAAATTTTAGCAGATGAGATCGCTGTTTGTTTTTTGACGATCTCACAGGGCACTTAGGTAACTTGAGTTCCGGAACACACCCACAGAGTCCATCATTGCCAATGAGTGAGATTGCGGTGGCATTTTTAAATATTCCATTCATTGGCACTTCCCCCTCAATATGGTTGAAAGATAGATTTAAGTAACTTCAAATTTTCAAGTATTTAATACCATCATCGTTGGAGACTACAGAATTCCCACAGCTTGAAAAGTTCATATCTTCAAAAGAATATGGAATTGACCCTGAAAGGTAATTGTGTGAGAGATCTAGCGCTTGAAGGCCCTCGAAGGTGCCCAAAGATGAAGGAATGGTCCCTATCAAGTTATTGTATGATAGATATAATCCTCGAAGGCCCTTTATGTTACTGAGAGACGATGGAATGCTTCCATTGAAAAAGTTACTGTTCATAAATAGGAGCTCAAGGACTTCACATCCACCAATTGTGCCTGAAATTTTACCTGTCAACCTGTTCCCAGAGTTGATAAATGTTTGGATATTTTTCAAACTGCCGACTTCTTCAGGGAGTGGCCCAACTAATGAATTGTTAGACAAGTTAATGGAATCTGACAAAAAAGGAAGACTAACAATTTCTTTAGGTATGGTACCACTGAGATTGTTTCGAGAAAGGCCCGGTACTTGTAGTTGCTTGAGGTTTCCGAGGCTTGGAGGTATGGGTCCTTGTAAACTATTGCCATATATCGAGGTATGGGTCCTTGTAAACTATTGCCATATAACTCGATAAGAATCAACTGAGTTAGATTTCCAAGGGAGGATGGAACAGAACCTGTAAACCTATTGTTGAATAAGCCTAAAAGATGCAAATTGCTAATCTTTCCAACACTTTCTGGAATGGTGCCTGTTAGAAGATTTTCAACCATTCCTAGTTTCTGCAGATTGACCAGGTTTCCTATCCCAAAAGGAATACTCCCTGATATTTGGTTGAAACTAATCAATAGATTGTTTTTTCTCAGCGATAAATATGTTAGATAACTGCAATTCCTGAGAGAAGCAAGAAATTCCCAACCACGGACATTGTCTGCTTCAATGTTATTTGTATGTATATTTAACTAGGAGAGATATTTTAATCTTCCAAGATCAGTGGGCATGAAACCGATAAAATTGTTCCCTGGGAGATCGATCATCCGAAGTCTAGAGGCATTGGAAAGTGATGCTAGAATTGGTCCTCCAATTTGGTTAAAACCAAGAAGAAGTTGCTGGAGATCTGGAAGTCTAATGCCAATATCGGGTGGCAGGCTTCCCTGCAGCTGGTCTCCTTAGGCAGCCAAAACTTGCAAGGATGAGAGATTGTAGAGGGATGCAGGATGGTACCTAAGAGCATATGTCACGCCCCAGTTCCAAAATTTGAGCTAGGGTGACAACCCGCCGCATGCCAGCATGCAAGGCATCTCGAACTTCATCATATAAATCAATATAAAAAAAAATCCAAATTCATGATTTATTACAAACCATAATTATCAGTCTTGGGCTACCAGCCCTACACACAAGCAACACTGAACTATATCAATATAATGGAACTAAATTTTTTAATAAAAGCTCCGTCTATCCCAAATATCCTTCTTCATTCCTGAGGCTCTGAAAAACATTTAGAGAATTCTATGAGCTCACACTCAATAAGTAAGCCTAATACAATTTCAAATTACATTTACTATCAGCATATTCATATCATCAGATCAAAATAATTTGGAAGCTTAATTAAATAATAAATACTAGAATATGCGATGTAAACAAAATACTATTTATACTGTCATTGTTTTCCTTAATGTGTCCCACGGCCCTACGGCACTCATCTTGTGTATCACTCTTAAATGTCCCCTAAGAGGAAGGGTCCTGGTACCAGTATTATGCCATATCATAATCTGTCATATCATAATCATATCATAATCTATCATATGAGAACCGTGGCAACACATAAATTTTTTTACTGTCATTATTATAATTGCATATTATCATCTCGATAGTAACAACATAATTTTGCAAGATTAACATAATTACATTTAACTATAAGTTCACAATTTATAAATTAAATAATTTATAAAATTATAATACTTGGCTTACTTACCTCAGTACACAAATTTCAATTGATAACCCAGCTATTTGGACACCTGGGTACCTACAGTATCATTTTACATTATTAAATTTTTAAAATCTGAATAATAAAATGATTCTTAAAACACTACCCAGACCACTTCACGAGCCCGACTTTGGGCTCGAATATCTCTCAATATATTTGTCCAAATGGGGATTTAAAAATATCCCAAGAAACTAGAATCAATCATGATTCAGGCCATATATTTACTTTGCCATTCTCGGCCCACTACAGGGCCCAAAAAGTGGCTCAAAAATGGCTTACAGATCAGCCCAACAAGGCCCAAATCAAGGTAGCCCAACACAAGATGTACAGGGTAAACTATACCCCAACCTCTTTGATTAATAACAATCCCAAGAAGAAGATAAGATGAATCGATGCCGTAGCACTGCAAGAAATCTCACACCGATCTCTCCCTCACCTTGCCTAAGGTTACAAGATCACTCAACGTAACCCGTAGATGATCGCCCGTAGGAAGCTCCTCAACGGCTCCGGCTCCGATCGTCTCTTCTCTTTCTCCTCCTTCTCGCCCAAGGTGGAGAATAGAAGATGCCTTCAATTTTATGGCCGGTTGGATTGGATTTTCCTTGATTCCTCTCCGTTCAATGCTCTTCCCGAAGACCTCTGCCCTCTTATTTATAGTGCAGCCGTTGCCTTATCCAAAGCTTTACCCGTTCTTATCTTATCCTCATGCACCGCCTCCTTTAATGCACCGCCCAAACTCTTGTAAATCTTATCCTTTGATGGGTGTTGGATAGGCTAATGAAGGACTCCTAGTTGCAGCTAGTTTGACGCCTAAAAACTTCATCCAAAAAGCTCCATCGGTAATTTTAGATAAAGGCCAACTTATCCATAACTAACTCCCCAAAGATCTTATCCAAATCTTCTTGTTTGTTGCTTGTGGATCCCGGAGATTACATTCTCCCCTCCTTATAAAAATTTCGGCCTCAAAATTGATAACTTTAATTAGAGAAAATTAAAATTCTAATTTTGTCACACAATCAACTAAGTCTTTATTCAAAAGTCAACAGTCATAGCTATATCATTAACTATATTAGAATATAAATAGTTTGGATACTTTTTTCATTTCCTCCTCAAGTTCCAAGTAGCCTCCCTCTCAGAATGATTACTCCATTGTACCTTGACATATGGAATGATACGCCGTCTTAGAACCTGATCTTTGCGGTCCATAATACGCACAGGATGCTCCTCATATGATAAATCTTTCATCAACTGTATAGGCTCATACACTATGACATGGCTGGGGTCAGATATATACTTCCTCAACATAGATACATGAAAAACATGTGTAGAATCGGAGGCAGTGCCAGGCTATAAGCAACCTCCCAACTCTGCTTAAGATCTCAAAAGGTCCAATATAACGTGGACTCAGCTTTCCTCTAATCCCAAATCTCATCACATCTTTGGTTGGTGATACCCTTAAGAAAGCATGATCCCCAACCTGGAATTTCAATTCCCTTCTTCTGACATCAGCATAGCTCTTTTGCCTGCTCTGAGCTGTACGAAGACGCTCCCTGATCAAATGCACCTTATCTACTGTCTGCTGAATCAGCTCAGGGCCTAGCAATTTTCTCTCCCCACATCATCCCAACATAAAGGAGATCTGCACCTCCTACCATACAGAGCTTCAAATGGAGCCATCTGGATACTGGCCTGGTAACTATTATTATATGCAAACTCCACCAAAGGTAAGTGGTTATCCCAAGCTCCACCCAAGTCCATCACACAGGCTCGCAACATGTCCTCCAGAATCTGTATGGTCCTCTCTGATTGTCCATCTGACTGGGGATGATAGGCTGTACTGAAGTTTAGTTTGGTTCCCATGGCCTTATGAAGACTCTTCCAAAACTGGGACACAAACCTGGTATCTCTATCTGATACAATATCTGATACAAATTAGCCAATCTTTCACTAGAGACCCCAACTCTGAAAGGTAGGAAATGAGCTGATTTTGTTAGTCTGTCCACAATGACCCAAACTGCATCGTTGCTCTTAGGAGTTTTGGGCAGACCAGTCACAAAGTCCATTGTAATCTTTTCCCATTTCCACTGTGGAATCATCAGAGACTGAAGAGGTCCCGCAGGCCTTTGATGCTCGGCCTTCACTCGCTGACACACCAAGCACTTGGCCACATACTGAGCAATCTCCCTCTTCATGCCTTTCCACCAAAAATTTTCTTTAAGTCTCTGTACATCTTAGTGCCACCTGGATGCACAGTATAAGGAGAGTAGTGAGCCTCCTTCAAAATTTCAGCCTTTAGTTCCTTAATGTTTGGCACACAAAGTCTTCCTTCAAATTTCAGGGATCCATCCTCCATTACATAAAATTCATTCTGAACTCCTGACTGCACACTTCTTTAATCCTTTGTAGATCTGGATCTTCCATCTGGGAGGACTTGATTCTGTCAACTAAGGGTCGGCTGGAGTACAAGTGCTGCAACAAGTCCATCAGACTGCTGTACTCTCAGACCAACCTCCCACTTCTCCAGATCTCTCAATACGTGAGGCTGGGAAGTAATCATAGCAGCTAACTCAGAAGAGGATTTTCTGCTCAAAGCATCAGCTACTACATTGGCCTTCCCAGGATGATACTGTAGATTCAGGTCATAATCCTTCAATAGTTCCAACCACCTCCTCTGCCTTAAATTCAGCTCCTTCTGTGTGAAGATGTATTTTAGACTCTTATGATCTGTATACACATCACACGACACTCCATATAGATAATGCCGCCAAATCTTCAGAGCAAAAACCACAGCAGCCAATTCCAGATCATGAGTAGGATAATTCTGCTCATAAGGTTTCAGTTGGAGGCATAAGCTATCACTCTTTCATTCTGCATCAAAACACATCCCAATCCTTTCGAGAGGCATCAGTGTATATAGTAAAACCTTCAGATCCGTTGGAAGAACAAGAATGGGAGCTGACACCAGGCGCTGCTTTAACTCCTGAAACTTTTCTCACACTCCACTGTCCAGTCAAACTTCACTCGCTTTTGGGTTAAGCGAGTTAGGGGTAGAGCAATGCGAGAAATTCTCCACAAATTTCGGTAATACCCGGCTAATCCCAAGAAGCTTCTGACTTCTGCCACATTGGAAGGTCGGCTCCAGCTAGTGATAGCTTCAATCTTTTTCGGGTCCACAGATACACCATCTTTAGAGATTATATGACCCAAGAAAGATACTTGATCCAACCAAAATTCACACTTCTGCAGCTTGGCATAAAGCTTCTTCTCTCGAAGAATCTGTAGCACAATCCTCAGGTGGTCCTCATGCTCCTTATGGCTCTTGGAATATATCAGAATATCATCAATGAAAACCACCACAAACTGATCCAGATATGGTTTAAAAATTCTGTTCATTAAGTCCATGAATGCTGGGGCATTAGTTAACCCAAACGGCATCACCAAGAACTCATAGTGGCCATATCTGGTTCTAAATGCTGTCTTTGGCACATCCCCTTCTTGACTTTGAGCTGATGGTACCCGGACCTAAGATCAATCTTTGAGAATATCCGGGCTCCTTGAAGTTGATCAAACAAGTCGTCAATCCTTGGCAGAGGATACTTATTCGCACTGTTACCTTATTGATTCCCCGGTAATCAATGCAGAGTCGAAGACTGCCATCCTTCTTCTTAACAAATAGAACTGGAGCACCCCAAGGAGAAGCACTGGGTCTAATAAATCCCCGATCTAGGAGCTCTTGCAGTTGATCCTTCAGTTCTTTTAGCTCAGCCGGGGCCATACGATAAGGGGCCTTTGATATAGGTCCAGTTCCAGGAACTAGATCAATAGAGAACTCGACTTCCCATCTGGGGGTAAATTAGTCAAATCTCAGGGAAGACATCTGGGAATTCTCAAGCTATGGGAATATCCTCCAACTTGGTCTCTTCTTGCTGAAGGTCCTTGACTACAGCAAGAAATCCTTGACCACCACTCATCAAATACTTTCCAGCCTGCATCGCTGATATGAACACTGAGGCTAGGTGTTTCTGACCACCAATAAAACTGAATTCAGGCTGGCTTGGAATTTTGAAGTTGACAGTCTTCCTGAAGCAGTCTACTGAAGCATGATAGGAGGCCAACCAATCCATTCCAAGGATAACATCGAAAAACTTCAGTGGAAGGACAATGAGATCAGCATTCAACCTCCTATTCTCCAAGATAATTGGGCAAGATTTGCATACTGTGTCAACTTTCATAACATCTCCATTTGGAAGCGCAATATGCAACTCTTGCTCCAGAGGAATAGGTGTCAATGATGCATTCTTGTCAAGATAGATGTCAGATATGAAAGAATGCGTGGCACCCGGGTCAATTAAAGTTTGAGCATAAGCAGTACCTACTTTAATCATTCCTGGACATAAGTGTAATTTGTTTTAACATTAAGGATTGCACCTACTTTTAATTAACTGTCAATGCATTGCACTAGATAAGAATGTAATACTAGATATAACATTAAAGGGTATACCTGTCACCACAGAATTAGAGGCGGCAGCGTCCTGCTGAGTGAGGTTGAAGACCCGTCCCTGGGTCCTCGGTGGCTGCTGCTGCTGTTGCTGGCTCGTTCCTTGACTTGAAGAAGGCTGATGATCCTTCCGAAAGGGACAGGTAGCAATCTTGTGATCAGTTTTCCCATAGACAAAGCAGGCACCGTCAATCTGCGGCAAGGCTTTCCAGGGTGGGAGTTACCACAATGAATGCAACGAGTCTCCTTATTCTGTGGTTCGACTGGGGCCTGATTGTGCACCCTTCTTCTTGGCCTGAGCAGAGGATTGGCCAGAAGTAGGCCCTTTTCTCTTCTTCGCAGCTCCCAATCCTTTTGAACAGCATTCATATCCCTCTCAATCACCAAGGCCTTATTCACTACAGCACTGTAAGTGAGGAGCTCAAATGCATTGACTGCTTGCCTCAGTCTGGGTCGCAGTCCCTCAGTGAATCTGGTGACCTTGGCTATTTCATTGGTCACAATATTTGGAGCAAAACGGCCAACCTGGTGAATTCAGCTTCATACTGGGCCACAGAAAGATCCTTTTGCTCCAATTTGATAAACTCTGATTCCATCTGTCTCTGTACACTCCTGGGGAAGTATTTGTCGAAGAATATCTCTCTAAACTCTCCCCAAGAAATAATCTGTCCATTCCGACGCTGCTCCTCAACTAACCACCAATCATAAGCTTCTCCCTGGAGAAGATAGGTGGCAAATCTGATCCGCTCCATATCCTGACTACCATGGGCCATAAAAGCCTTCTCCATGTCTCGCATCCACCGCTCAGCATCAACAGGGTTGGTGGATCCAGAGAAAGGGGCAGGGGCAAATTTCTTGAAGTCTGCAAAGCTGCGGCCAACCCCTATCCAGGATTGAGATGGAGTAGGCTGGGTCTGTGGAGCAGTAGAGTCAGGCTGAGTCTGTGGAAACAGGAGGGGCAGATGTGAGTGGACAAAGCCTGCAGAATCTGTGCTGCAGTCCCGCATCGACTGCGCCATACCCGAGAGAACCTGAAGCATCTCGGTCTGGAGTGCTGCTGATCAGTCCCAACTGAATTGGCAGGGGCAGCACCTCCGGTGGCTTCCAAACCTCCGGTTGGCCAGCATTACCAACCTGGGAACCCTCATCATTTTGTTGACTTCTAGTGCGACGTGCCATTCTTATCTCCTGATAAATTAGTTGTAATTAATATCATGTAAACATTAAATGTAGGCTTTCATAATATCTAAATTTATAATTGTCTCAATGTCATCTTAGTGTTTTGCCTAAAGTGTCATCATGTATGTGTCCCTAATGTCATAACCGGCTCTGATACCACTAAAGCTGTCACGCCCCAGTTCCAAAATTCGAGCTAGGGTGACAACCCGCCGCATGCCAGGCATGCAAGGCGTCTGAACTTCATCACATAAATCAATATAAAACAAAAATCCAATTCATGATTTATTACAAACCATAATTATCAGTCTTGGGCTACCAGCCCTACACACAAGCAACACTGAACTATATCAATATAATAAACTAAATTTATTTAATAAAAGCTCCTTCTATCCCAAATATCCTTCTTCATTCCTGAGGCTCTGAAAAACATTAGAGATTTCTATGAGCTCACACTCAATAAGTAAGCCTAATATAATTTCAAATTACATTTATTATACTATCAGCATATTCATGTCATCAGATCAAAATAATTTGGAAGCTTAATTAAATAATAAATACTAGAATATGCGATGTAAACAAACACTGTTTATACTGTTATTTTTTCCTTATGTGTCCCACGGCCCTACGGTACTCATCTTGTGTATCACTCTTAAATATCCCCTAAGAGGAAGGGTCCTCATACCAGTATTATGCCATATCATAATCTGTCATATCATAATCTATCATATGAGAACCACGGCGACACATAAAGTTTTACTATCATTATCATAATTGCATATTATCATCTCGATAGTAACAACATAATTTTGCAAGATTAACATAATTACATTTAACTGTAAGTTCATAATTTATAAATTAAATAATTTATAAAATTATAATACTTGACTTACTTACCTCAGTATGCAAATTCCAATTGATAACCCAGCTATTTGGACAACTGGGTACCTACAGTATCATTTTACATTATTAAATTTTAAAATCTGAATAATAAAATGATTCTTAAAACTCTACCCAGACCACTTCATGGCCCGACTTTGGGCTCGAATATCTCTCAATATACTTGTCCAAATGGGGATTTAAAAATATCCCAAGAAACTAGATTCAATTATGATTCGGGCCATATATTTACTTTGCCATTCTCGGCCCACTACAGGGCCCAAAAGTGGCTCAAAAATGGCTCACAGATCGGCCCAACAAGGCCCAAATCAAGGCAGCCCAACACAAGATGTACAGGGTAAACTATACCCCAACCTCTTTGATTAATAACAATCCCAAGAAGAAGACAAGATTAATATATGCCGTAGCACTGCAAGAAATCTCACACCGATCTCTCCCTCACCTTGCCTCGGTTACAAGATCACTCACCATAACCCATAGATGATCGCTTGTAGGAAGCTCCTTAACGGCTTCGGCTCCGATCGTCTCTTCTCTTTCTCCTCCTTCTCGCCCAAGGTGAAGAATAGAAGATGCCTTCAATTTGTGAAGATAGAAGATGCCTTCAATTCGATGGCCGGTCGGATTGGATTCTTCTTGATTCCTCTCCGTTCAATGCTCTTCCCGAAGACCTCTGCCCTCTTATTTATAATGCAGCTGTTGCCTTATCCAAAGCTTTACAGTTCTTATCTTATCCTCATGCACCACCTTCTTCAATGCACCGCCCAAACTTTTGTAAATCTTATCCTTTGATGGGCGTTGGATAGGCTAATGAAGGACTCCTAGTTGCAGCTGGTTTGACACCTGAAAACTTCATCCAAAAAGCTCCATCTGTAATTTTGGATAAAGGCCAACTTATCCATAACTAACTCCCCAAAGATCTTATCCAAATCTTCTTGTTTGTTGTTTATGGATCCTGGGGATTACAGCATATTTGCTTCCACAACTAATATTTCTAGACGTCCAAGTTGGCCAACTTCTGGGAATATTCCTCCCTCCAGTTTGTTCGACCCTACAGAAAGCTTGAACAGAGAAGAAAGATTGCCAAGCCATGGTGGGATGACACCTGTGATGTTGTTATGGTTAATTGACAGATATTTAAGCTGGGATAGGTTGCTGATCTCATCAGGTATTCCCCCCACGAGATGGTTGTCGCTTAGATTGAGCAACTGGAGGTCTAAACAATAGGATAGATTCACAGGGATTAGCCCTACAAATGAGTTGGAGGTCAAATCAAGATGCAACAGCTGGTGCAGGCGGCCGATCTGATAAGTTGATTCTTCTGAGGAAGCTGAGGTTGCCAATGAAAGGAGAGAGGGAACCTGCGAGGCCATGAGATGCGAGTTCCAAGGCTGAGATCCTCTGCGTGTCGTGCTTGCGGATGCACGAGACCCCCTCCCAGGCACAGACATGGACGGTGTGATTCCATTGATGAAAATGTTAAAATTTTGATGATTTGATCTTATCTATTTTTGGTCTTGAAACTTTCATTTGTTACATTTTAATCTCTTATATTTTAAAAATATTATATTTTTAATATTTTATTTCATAAAGTTAGTTAAATTAACGAATAATTGATGTGCCAACTAATTCATATGTTTGTATCTAGATGGCACGTTAGTTATTTCATTAATTTTAATTGATTTTATGTAACAAAACATTTAAAATGTAATATTTTTAAAATATAATGGGTTTCAGCATGTTACAATGTAGCTAACTTGGGAAAATTTTAGCCCTATAAATATCTACTTCACTAGGCAAGTTGATCGTTTATTACCAACAAAAAGATAAACAAAAATAAATAAATGTAAAAAATAGGAGAAAATGAGGAAGAGGGGAATACCAAGAGGCCAGCCAAGGGAGGCCAGAGCAAAGGGTAAGGGAGCATAGGCTGTCGGCGTGGCGATGGTGTTAATTGTTTAGGCCCTGTTTGGTTTGTGATCCAAAAAATTATTTTTAAAATATGGATTGTATCAAAAAATCTGAATTATATTTTATTAAGTTTTAGCATTCGAGAATACATTTGGTTGATATTTTTGAAAACTATTTTTGAACTTAAAAATAGTAAAAATTTAAAATCTGCAAGTTTCAGACATTTTGAGAAAAGAAGGATAAAATCTAAAAAAATATCTGACATGAATCCAAAGAAAATGTCCCTTCGATATTTTACAGATTCATTCAAATTTTTAGGATAGTTTTGAAAAATGTTTTCGAAAATGGTCCAACCAAACACATTTTTTATGCTGAGTTAAATTTTTTATTTTTGAAAACAAAAATCTAACCCAAATCTTTTGGCAAACGGGCCCTTAGATTCTCATAGCAAAGTCCTCGATGGTGGGACGAGGTTGCTATTGATCACCAGCACAAGGAATTTTCCATGCATTTGATAGCAAAAACTTTCAACTTTCGTTTGACGGGACACTCATCGGCACTCCATGGCCATTAAGGCCGCAAAATGGATCTCTGCGACTTCACACATGCACTTTTGCTTCGGTCAAGCAACATCCACTTCATGTTGAACGTTCTTCTTTGTTTGATAGCGAACACTTTTTTCTTTTACCAGACACTCGCGCGCTGGATGGCCAGCCAAGGCTGTGAATTGGAGCCCTATTATTGCACGCAGTTTCACTTTTGCCAGGTAGCATCCACCTCATGTTAGTTCTTGAATTGCACACTATAGCTTTAGGTTTAAAGTTTGATCGAGCAACCAAGAATTTATTGTAATTTCATGTAATTAATTGAGAGGAACTCGGATGAGATGCTTCAATGCCTAAAATATACTTTTGATCCCCAAATCTCCACTCAAAATTTATTTTGGTTCCCAAACTCACGATCGTTACATAGTGTATTCCTAACGTCCCATTACATAAGCTCAAATAAAATTAACATAATTATTTATATGTCATTTATATATGAACAAATGAGCTATCATAACTTGTCGGATAAGTAACAATCCATATTAAAGATGATAATTTCAACCTAGAAAGTGAAGATTCACCTTGTCATATTTGGGGCATTGATTTTTTACCTTTTATAAGGATGGAGATAAGGACCAGAATTATTTTTGTCCTATTGGTCTTATAATTAAGTACTCTAGTATTCTTATATATTTTTATATCTATAAAATTATCTTAATAAATTTTATTAAAAATTTATATATGTTATTAAGGGAGGGATGGGGCTGGATGGAATGAGGATGAAAGGAGGATGGGGTGGATATGGAGATTTATCATTCCCCCCTAGGATGGGGATGGGATGAAAAAAATCCCACTTTATGGGAAAGAGGTAGGGATGAAGATTTTTTTTTTTTTACGGACATGAAGAGAAGGATTGGGGTTCTCTACCTTCTTTGTTGCCATCCTCAATCCATATATTCATGTTAGGATGATATATCAAATATTCCATCAATTTTCACTGTTCTCATGTAATGTGATACTAGGAATGTAATATTCTTAAAGTATAAAGGATTAAATTGCAACAATTGAAAAATTGAGAATAAAAATAAATTTTGTGTAAAAGTTTGAGGACCAAAACTATATTTTTGCCTAGTTTTTAAAATATCTAGTCCTAAGGGATTAAAAAAGGCCAAACCAAATTATTTTATTTTGATTTATGATTTAAAATGTTTGATCATGAAATTATTTATTTTTCAACTAGTTCAATAACTTTTACTTTCATATTGAAAATTTTATGAAAACTAATATGGGATGAGCTGACCTAGCATGCCTATGAGACCAAACTGAGCCATTGGAATGATTGGCATGCTCGATAAAGGTGCTAATCTATTCGGGATCCTCATCCTATTTGGGGTGCAAACTAGTTCAGGTAAGATTTTACATTTCTTATTTTAAAAGGACTTTATCATTGCCTCATCTAGGAATCGGATCTATCAGAGCTAAGGTTGCGTTTGGTGCATTGTCAGCAATCCTAAATGGTAATATAGATTACCTATAAGATAGATTACTACTGGATGGATTGCCAGTAATGTTAATTATTGTGTTTGGTATGCACAGGTAATGTTACAGTAATATTTATTACCTGTGTTTGGCATGACAAATGGATTACCAGTCAATAACATCCAATTCCCAAAATACCCCTAAATTAAATTCATATATTAAATCAATCTATTAAAAATTTTTAAAATACCTCAAAATATCCCTAAATCAAAGTATTTATATATAAGTATAATACTAGATTTAATTATTTTTTAAGATTAAAATATATTTTTAATCTTTAAACATATATTCAAATTTTTTTTAATTCTTAAACTTTCAATTATCATAATTTATTTATTATATTTTAAAAATAATTTATTTTTTTATATTTTATTATATAAAATTAATTAAGATTAATAGACTAATTGATATATTATTTTTTTAAAATTTTTTTTTTTAAAATATTAAATTAATTAAAAATTAATTAATTGAAAATAAAAAATTTAATTAATTTAATTAATTTTTTAAAAAAAATTAAAAATTACTTTAAAAAATTAATTTAAAAAATAAAAAATTAAATTTTTTACACTAATTTCTTCTTTTATTTCCTGTTTTCACCT
>UESW01002141.1:86067-102693 GCA_900491605.1 Calamus simplicifolius | reverse complement strand
CGATGGGGCCCTTTTAAATTATCAGTAATCTGGATAGATTACCTCCTACCAATGCCCCTTAAGAGAGGAATTTAGTTTAAATTCTAATTATTTCGCTCAACATTTTTAAATTGTAATTATTTAAAAAAAATTCTTAGCCACTTCACATCACTTCACATCTAAGGCATGGCCAAAATGGTGATGGCAATGTTTCAAACAATCTAACCTTCACATTAACTAGCAGTTATCAAATAATTCTTTGACCATTACTCACAACCTTAAACCTGTATAGAAGAGTGTTCCTTTCAACCGATCCAAGAGAAGAGGGAGAGTGGTAGGGTGGTAGTTTGGTTGTGAATGGACATTTCTCAATGCGTCATCTTAATAAGCGGTAACTATTGGTTAGCTAGGCTATTACGAAGTTCTAATTAAAAATATTTTTCTTTATTAATTATTTTAAAATACTATCTAATTTTAATATAACATAGTTAATTAAATATTTTTCTCATTTATTAATATGCATGACATTATGAGAGAAGCATGTCTATGATTCTTGTACCAAATATATCTATTGGTTTGGGTCATGTCCAAATCCTACCAAATTTTGATCTTATTTAATACATGAGTAGGCTCCGATGGAAGTAACCATGGGGTTTATCAATGAACATTTTTTTTGTCATTTTTATCATTAGAAACTAATCTATGATCCTCAGACCAAAATATTCATTGGTTTGTGTTTTGTCCAGATCCTACCAAATTTAGGTCTTACGTAATACACCAGAAAACTTGAATGGTGGCAATCATAGGGTTTATTCTATGGCTAATATTTGCTTTCTTTCCCAATAGCAAAATAAAAATAATCCAGTTAAAGGCCCCAACCCATCATATGTCATTGCTCACAAAATTTAAGAAATTCTTCTCATAACAAATTTTTTATTTCATGCGTGACATTGGAAATATAACTTTACCTTCGTAGTATCACTCAATTGCTAGACATCATGTGTCTAAAACTTGAGAAAGGAAAGAACAACATTGGTTTAAAAATTACACTCATTTGGAAGATAGGAATTCTCGTTGACTTTTGATCCATCCATGTCCTGGCTACTGATCTAAGGTGCAATGATGCATGGTTACTGAACCCCAACCACATATCCCTCAAGAAACTTAATAGCATCCTGAATTTTATGCATCTTAATTGCAACATCCTTCATGCTCATTCTTTCTCTCCAAGATTCATTCGAGCATGATAGCCCAACTCTCACCACATTAATCATGCATTCTTGTATTTTGTTCACTGCATCGCTTCCATTCTGCTGGCTATAAGCAATATTGATGTGCTCTGGTAACATCAAAAATGGATCAGCAATGTCTATCACTCCATCAGGAAAAGCCATCTCGACAAACTTGCTAAGGGTTAAACCATTTTGAAACATGTCATCAACGGGACTTTTTCCTGTAAACAACTCTAGTAGAAGGATCCCATAGCTATACATATCTCCAAAGGTGGACACATGAAAACCTACTCCATACTCTGCAATCCATGGATATCGTAGCTTGAATATATATTATTAGATAGAAGATTCATGATGGAAAAGAAATAGGATTTTAATCCTTCAAAGTTTTTGAAAAAAATGATAGTAGAAAAAAAGGAGGTTAATAGAGGTAATTACCTGGAGCCACATATCCAATAGAACCTTTTATTGCAATTGAAGTGCTTGAAGACTGAATTTGTTTGCTCGTACCTTCATATAGAAATCTTGCTAAGCCGAAGTCCCCCACATGAGCACACATGTCATTGTCAAGTAGAACATTGGCAGGCTTTAGATCACAATGAACAATTGGTGGATGGCAATTGTGATGTAGATAATCCAATGCATCAGCAATATCGATAGCTATGCCCAACCTTTTGCTCAAGCTTAGACCATTCAAAATGTTATCGCTGTCTAGCTTACGATGCAACCATGCATCCAAACTCTCATTAGGCATGAACTCAAAAACTAGAGCTTTGAAATCGTTGCCTTGGAAATCTATGCTGGAGCAAGATGTTAATATCTTGATGAGATTACGATGACGGATGTTTCTCAAAGCTTCACATTCAGCAATGAAGCTCTTGGAAGCTCCTTGATGCAAAAGGTTGAAAACCTTAATAGCCACAATTGAATTATCATGATCCATAATCCCTTTGTATACGGATCCATATCTTCCGGAGCCAATTAGGTTGGTAGAAGAGAAACCATTAGTTGCTTGAACCAGCTCTGCATATGAAACTCTGAGATATTGATCCTCCAGCAAAGCAGCAGAGGAAGTTTGTTGTTTTGACTTCTGCTTCCCATAAAGAAAAGCAAAGCTGGAGAGCATTAAAATGAAGACGGCTGTAATTATTGGAATCACAAATTTTAGCAATCGTGGCGGCTGTTTGTTTTTCAACGATTTCACAGTGCATTTAGGTAACCTGAGTTCTGGAACACCTCCACAGAGTCTATCATTGCCAACGAGTGAGATTGCGGTGGCATTTTTAAATATTCCCTTCATTGACACTTCCCCCTCAAGATGGTTGAAAGATATATTTAAGTAACTTGAAATTTTCAAGTATTCAAGACCATCATCGTTGGAGACTACAGAATTCCCATAACTTGAAAATTTCATATCTTCAAAAGAATATGGAATTGACCCTGAAAGGTCATTGTGTGAGAGATCTAGTGCTTGAAGGCCCTTGAAGGTGCCCAATGATGAAGGAATGGTCCCGTCAAGTTATTGTAAGATAGAAATAATCCTCGAAGGCCCTTTATGTTGCTGAGAGACGACGGAATGCTTCCATTGAAAAAGTTATTGTTTATAAATAGGAGCTCGAGGACTTCACATCCACCAAATGTGTCTGGAATTTTACCTGTCAACCTGTTCCCAGAGACGATAAATGTTTTGATATTTTTCAAACTGCCGACTTCTTCCGGGAGTGGCCCAACTAATGAATTGTTAGACAAGTTGATGGAATCTGACAAAAAAGGAAGACTAACAATTTCTTTAGGTATGGTACCACTTAGATTATTTCGAGAAAGGTCGAGTACTTGTAGTCCCTTGAGGTTTCCGAGGCTTGGAGGTATGGGTCCTTGTAAACTATTGCCATATAACTCGAGACCAATCAACTGAGTTAGATTTCCAAGGGAGGATGGAACAGAACCTGTAAATCTATTGTTGAATAAGAGTAAAAGATGCAAATTGCTAAGCTTTCCAACAGTTTCCGGAATGGTGCCTGTTAGAAGATTGTCATGCAATGAAAGTACAGTCAGATTGACCAGGTTTTCTATCTCCAAAGGAATACTCCCCGATATTTGGTTGTAACTCAATCGTAGATGATCGAGTTGTGTGGAGAGGTTTGCTATTGAAATAGGCAACGCACCCCTTAGATTGTTAGCACCCAGATATAAATGTGTTAGATAACTGCAATTCCTGAGAGAAGCAAGAAATTCCCAACCACGGACATTGTCTGCTTCAATGTTATTTGCATATATATTTAACCGGGAGAGATATTTCAATCTTCCAAGATCAGTGGGCATGAAACCGGTAAAATTGTTGTATGAGAGATCGATAATCTGAAGTCTAGAGGCATTGGAAAGTGATGCTGGAATTGGTCCTCCAATTTGGTTTCCACCAAGAAAAAGTTGTTGGAGATCTGGAAGTCTGGTGCCCAAATCGGGTCGCAGGCTTCCCTGCAGCTGGTTTACTGTAGCAGCCAAAACTTGCAAGGACGAGTGATTGTAGAGGGACGCAGGGATGATACCTGAGAGCATATTTTCTTCCACATCTAATATTTCTAGACGTCCAAGTTGGCCAACTTCTGGGATTCCTCCCTCCAGGTTGTTCCACCCAACAGAGAGCTCGATCAGGGAAGAAAGATTGCCAAGCCATGGTGGGATGACACCTGTGATGTTGTTATTGTGAATTGACAGATATTTAAGCTTGGATAGGTTGCTGATCTCATCAGGTATCCTCCCCGTGAGATGGTTGTAGCTTAGATTGAGCATCTCATAAAGGTCTAAACAATAGGACAGATTCGCAGGGATTAGCCCTACAAATGAGTTGGAGCTCAAATCAAGATGCAACAGCCGGTGCAAGCGGCCGATCTCTAGCGGGATCTCGCCATGGAGACTGTTGTCTGATAAGTCGATTCTTCTGAGGAAGCTGAGGTTGCCAATGAAAGGAGAGAGGGAACCTGCGAGGCCATGAGATGCGAGTTCCAAGGCTGAGATCCTCTGCGTGCCGTGCTTGCGGATGCACGAGACCCCCTCCCAGGCACAGACATGGACGGTGTGATTCCATGAGCTCAGAGCTCCAGGGGACTCGCGTGTTATCTGATTCTTTATAGCAAGCAATGCCTGCAGGTCTGTCTCATTTCCCAACCGCGAGGAGGACTTGAGCGGCGCTAAGGATAGGAGGAGCAGCAGCAAAAATAAAGCAACCGCCATGGATTCTAGTTTATTGCAACAGTAATTCATCCACCACCCAATTTAATTTATTCCTGGGAAACAAAACAGAAGATTGTAATAATGTACGTACAAAATACAATGATGAAGAGAAGGTGAGTTCAAGAACCTCACAACAAGGACGGTAAAGCCGATTTCTCAGCAAAAGTAAAGCAAACTCGGAGGATAGAGTTTGAAGAACTGATGCCTGTGCTTTATTCATCTATCGATTTATATAGCATCTTACCTGACCCACAGAACACGCAATTTAAAATCGGAATTATTTGATCGCAACTATCCAAGTCGCAGTCAATGGCTAAAATAACTAAAGAGAATGCCCACGCACCAGAAATCCAAGGAGAGACCTCGAAGGATGACCAGGACCCGAGGAGAGATTTTTGACATTTTCTTTCCGGTATATTTTATTATATGTTAAGACAACCTCATCAAATTTGTAACCTTCCATGATTGTCTTAAAGATTCTTAATTTGATGAAAGCGTGGACAAAAGCTTAACACCAGGCGTTCACTAATATTAAATTGACTTGTTGGCCTGCAAACGGTGTTTCAGTCTTGAGAATCGCCAAAATCTTGCTTCCACACCAGCCGGCCACCGAGTTCACCTTGGAGCATTCCGTGGCTACCAAGTTGTTTCATGACTTTTGAAGCCCATGCATGCTCGCTGAAGACGGAATCATAGATTAACAAATCGAAGGAAACAAGTGAGAAGATGGTCGAAGTAGCGAATAAATAACATCACTCAACGATTATAATCCTTGGAATCTAATTCTTGTCTTCTACCAAGTTGTTTCATGACTTTTGAAGCCCATGCATGCTCGCTGAAGACGGAATCATAGATTAACAAATCGAAGGAACAAGTGAGAAGATGGTCGAAGTAGCGAATAAATAACATCACTCAACGATTATAATCCTTGGAATCTAATTCTTGTCTTCTACCAAGTTGTTTCATGACTTTTGAAGCCCATGCATGCTCGCTGAAGAAGGAATCATAGATTAATCAGTGCATTAGGAATTAACTTGGGATGACATTAACAAATCGAAGGAAACAAGTGAGAAGATGGTCGAAGTAGCGAATAAATAACTTTGCACGCGTTGAAGAGATCCATGCGGGCGTGGGACGGACGGCACGACGGCACGAAAACTCTCATGTGAAGGAGGCTTCGTATGTCTCGGTGAAGGAAGCACGTGAGGTGTTTCCGTGTGAAAACGCCCGGCTTCCGTGTGAGAACGTTTCGCGTGAGGGGAGGCGTCGTGGAGTGGGCTTGGGTCGCTCCACGGGTACTTGCGTGAAAAAGAGAGAGGTCTCTTCGTGAGGCTTTCAGAGAAGAAGCCAGATCCAGAACCGTACGTGGAGTGGGCGTGGGTCGCTCCATGGGTGGTCTTTGCGTGACGAAGAGAGAGGTCTCTTAATTTGTGAGTGGGCGTGAGTCCTCACGGACGTGGATGAGAACGTGAGCAGTGAAATCTGTGGCAGCCAGTAGGGAAAAAAAAAAAAAAATAAATTATAAATTAATTTTTATACTTAGAGAATTATATCATTTTTGTTCTTAAATTTTAAAAAATTATAAAAATAATCCTTAATTTTTTGTTTTATATCACTTTAATTTTTACCATTAAATAGGAGAGATCTTATTTATTTTATTTTATGTGACGGCATACGAAGCAGTACACGTAACATTTAAATAGCAAAAAAAAATTTAAAATCTATAACTAACCCATTAATTTATTATTTAATTATTTTAAAAAATAATCATTTTTATTCTAATTTATCCTAATTCATGAGTGCCTATGTACTCGTTGCACTCCATTCTCTTCCCCAGCCCCTGCCCCTACCCCCTCGTCCCCAGTACGCTGCCCTCATCAGCCCTAGGACTAATCAAGATTTGGGTGATCCGAAAAAAAGTTGAGATTTTTAAGGGTTTTTTGTTTTGTCTTTGAAAGAAGATCCCTACTGGCAGATTTCGCTATCTTGTGAGAAATTAATCATAATTATATGTTTATTTTTTTTCCTCTCAAAACGAAAACCCTAATATCTCGAAGTAGGTTTTATTTATTATTTATTTTTTAGCGAATCTTTCATTGTTTGACTCAAGAATCAAATCTTGAGTTCTTTCTTTCAAAAAAGAAATGCTTTTTAGGGGGAAAATATATATATAGCGGTTTGTCAAGGAATTTCTGGCTGTTTGGATCTAGAGATGATCGGTGATCCTTGAGATGTTCGAAGGTAGGGGCAGGGGGTCGGAGGTGGGGTTGAGGGGGGGAAGGGGATCGAGAGTCGGGATGGAGGAGGTTTCAGGAGGATGTCCTCGCGGGCCAGGGGAGAGGGAAGGAGGTCCTAGGGCTGAGAAGGGGGGGGGGGGGGGGGGGGGGGGGCAGGCGGAGGAGGTCCTCACGGGTGGAGGGGGGGAGGTCCCAGGGCCGATGGGGGCGGCGATGGAGGAGGTGGGGGGCAGAGGACCGAGGGGGAGGGAGGGCGCACAGCGGATACATAGGCACTCATGGGTTAAAGTAAATCAGAACGAAAGAGATTATTTTTATTTTTGTATATTTTTTTTAAAATTATTAAATAATGAGTTAACTAGTTAGTTATTGATTTTAAATTTATTTTTTTCTATTTGGATGCCACGTGTGTTGCTACATATGCTGCCACTTAGGATAAAATAAATGATATTATCCCTATTTAATGTAGCGATCAAAGTGATATAAAATAGAAAGTTTAGAATTATTTTTATAACTTTTTAAGGTTTAAGATCAAAGTGACACAACCTCCTTAGTACATGGAAAATGGTCATTATTTTAAAAATCTGGTTTTGGTCTTTAATGTGAAGATGGTATCTGTAGTAGCCATGTGTGTTGGGCCTAGTGTGGTGCTATCAAGGCCCAGGGGCTAACTTGTATTGGGCTGGGTTTGAGTTCAAGGGTTGAGATTAAATCAAGTCACGGGTATACACGGGCTTAGGGATTAGTTTAATCTCATTGGGTTAGTCGAGTTTTTGTTGAGTCTGGGCCTGGCCCATTTTGTAAATGTATTTAAACTCTAGTCTCTAGGGTTTGAAGGAAGAGAAAATAGATCCTTTTCTCCCAGAAATCCTTTCTCTCATCGTAGGGCGGCAGCCCCATCTTCTCCATAGGGTTTGAAGGAAGAGAGAATAGATTCTTTTCTCCCAATATCTCCTCTTTCCTCTCTCTCTCTCCTTGTGTGAAGGATCTGTTTCGATGGCAGTCAACTCGTGGCGAAAACAAAAGACTTGGAGGAGGAATTAATTCCGAAGACGAAGAGGCATGGGAGGAATTAATTCTTTGAATTAATTCCGAAGACGAAAGAGGTGTGGGAGGAATTAATTCCAAGGGGGCTATGGAGTTTTGAACTAGGATCAAGAAGTTTAAGAGCCAAGGCTTTACCGCTACACCAATCTTGAATCTTTGATCAAGAGACTACACACCTAATTGTTGGACTACACACCTAATTGTTGACAATGGAGGGTGAAAGCCTAGGTTTCTTCTCAAGCGAGGTTGTTCCCACTACTGTTCATCAGGGACTAAACCCCAACAAGTGGTATTAGAGCCAGGTTTAGAAATCAAAAACAAGAAGTAGTTGTTTGGAGATCTTATAGCCTGGTTCAGGAACGAGTCTAGTTGGTTCAGAAACAAGAAGAAGTTGTTTGGAAATCTTAATGCATGGTTCAGGAACAAGAATAAGTTGTTTGGAGATCTTCAAGGGTTGAAACAATTTCAACAAGGTCCATCAAGGTACTTCTTAATTTTCTAAAATTTATTTTTGTGCTATTTTTATTTTGGTTGAGATCTCGCCATGGGTAGTAGCATAAAAATAGATTTTGAAAAGTTTGATGGGAAGGGAAGTTTCTCCATGTGGAAAGTCCGGGTAGAGGATTTTCTTGTGTAACTGGGTTTAGATCTGGCTTTGGAGGAAAGACCAGATGGGATGACAGATTAGCAGTGGATGTCGTTGGAGAAGAAGACATGTTCAATGATCAGGGGATGTCTGGCAGATTCAGTCCTTTATTCAGTGCTGGAGGAGAAGACCTCGAAGGAACTTTGGTCGAAGTTGCAAGCCCTTTACATAGGAAAGAATATGTGCAACAAGTTGATGTTGAAGAAGCGCCTCGACAGCCTTCGGATGTTAGAAGGTGGAGATGTGCTGGGCCACATCCAGGTATTCGACCAGGTGAGCAATGAATTGCTGAATGTTGGGGTCAAGATGGAGGAGGAAGATAAGATACTTTTGTTATTATGTTCGCTGCCCACATCACATGACTCATTGGTCACAACGTTGCTCTACGAGAAGGAGACATTGTTCTATGAAGATATTGTCTCGGTGCTTCGGACGAATGAGCAAAGGGAGAGGATGACCAAGGAAGCTGTTCCCTAGGAGGGTCTATCATTTGGGGAAAGGTCAGGCAGAGGTAGGGATAGGAGCAGGCCTAGGGGATGGTTACAGTCTAGGAAGGCTAAGTGCTACAAGTGTGGTGAGGTAGGACATTTTAAAAGGGACTGTCCTAAGTTGAAAAAGGGAGAAAGGGAGGATTTAAGCCTGTGAGTACAGTTGCTGGACAGGAGGTGGAGGATGATCTCTTGGTGGTATCAAATGGTCAAAGTTACAACACAGAGATGTGGACCTTGGATTCAGCCTGTTCTCATCATTATACTCCCAACCGGTCATGGTTTAGCATTTACACAGAGGTTGATGAGGGGTGTGTGACTCTTGGAGATGATCACCTTTACAAGGTGGCTGGGATTGGCATAGTAAGGGTGAGGATGTTTGATGGCATGGTGCGCACTCTTACCAGCGTGAAGCATGTCCCAGAACTCAAGAAAAATCTGGTGTCACTGGGGTACCTGGAGCAGACTGGATATAGCTTCAGCAGTCATGCTAGGAATGGAGTTTTGAACATCTCCAATGGAGCTATGGTGGTGATGAGAGGGAGAAGGCTGGAGAACAACTTATACAGGTTGGAGGGCTCTGTGGTGATAGGAAAATCTGAGGCAGCAGCTGTGGAATAGGATCCTTGGGATGTATATAGGATGTGGCATTACCGCCTAGGCTACATGGGAGACAAGGGGATGAAAGAACTAAGCAAGAGAGGACTACTTCCAAACCTGAGTTGTGGAGTCATGGAGATTTGTGAGCCATGTCAGATGGGAAAGCAGAAGAGTGTGCAGTTCTTGGTCAGCACAGCTAGGAGTGCAGAACCCCTGGAGTTTATACACATGGATGTCTGGGGATCAGTCCCGGTTTCTGCAAGGAATGGGGCTAGATACTTCTTTACCTTGATAGATGATTTCTCAGGAAAGCAGTGGATCTACTTCATGAAGGAGAATCAGAGGTCTTCACCAAGTTCAGAATCTGGAAGGCTGAGGTGGAGAAGGAGCAGGGTAGGAATGTGAAGTGTCTGAGGTCAGACAGTGCCAGGAATACACCAGCAGGGAGTTCCAAAGATTTTGTAAGGAGTGGGGCATCAAAAGGCACTTCTCGGTAATGAAACTTCTCAACAGGAAGGGGTGGTTGAGAGGATAAATAGAACACTGTTGAAAAAAGCAAGGTGCTTGAGGCTGCAGGAAGGGTTTCCAAAGATGTTCTGGGTTGACGTAGTGGTACAGTTAGCTACTTGGTCAATCAGTCACCGCACATCAGGTTGGATGGAGGCATTATAGAGGAGATATAGTCTGGATGGAAGGAAACCTGAACCATTTGAGGGTGTTTGGATGCACGGCATATGTGCATGTTGGTGCTGGGGAGCGGAGTAAGTTGGATGCCAGGTTTAAGAAGATGGTGTTCCTAGGCTATCCGTATGGAATCAAGGGGTATCGGCTATGGGATCTCTTGGAGAAGAAGGTTGTCATCAGCAGGGATGTGACCTTCGATGAGAGCTCGATCCTTCAGAGCAGAGATGGTACAGATGCACAGCAGGAACTACAGGAGGAGGAACACGATAACACTAGTCAGATGACCTCCTACACAGTCATGCCATTTGTTAGTGGACCAAGAGGATTTAAGATTTAGGTGGAGAGTGTTGGGTAATAGGCCAATATAGACCCTAAATACCCTAATGGGCCTTGAAAGCCCATTACCGCCTTATGTGTGTGAATGAGAAATTGCGTGGACATTTAGTCCCATATCGAAAAATCAAGAAAGGAAGGTTCACTTATATGGAAACCACTTCCTTGAAGCTTAAGTTCCTTAGGCTCACCACAAGTGGAGCTACGCATGCGCACGCGCATGCGCATGCGCACGCGCACGCGCGTGTGCGAAGGCGCAATGGGCGCTTTGTAGGCGCACTTTGCACTTCGCACGTGCGCATCGTCGCGAGGAGCTTGAGGAGCTTTAAATTTTTTATAGATCAAGATGATCCGACGGTAGAGATTGATCGGATCAAGATGAGGGGCTGAGATCAATTGATCGTTGATCGATCGGATGAAGGGTCGAGATGTGGTGATCAAATCACAATCTTGATCACGATCCAACGGCTGACATCCATCGGTTGACTAGTCAACAGGTCGGTTGGTTGACCAGTCAATGTGTCCTTTCGATCGTACGGTTGTGATAAGCATCCGCTTATCTGATAACATGATCATCAGATCACGATGATGAAAAGGCTTATCAGGATAAGGATAGACTTATCTGATCGGCTGATCTTCAGATCACAGCCATGAAAAGGCTTATCCGATAGCCTGATCTGAAGATCACAATGTCTAAAGGGCATATCAAGGGTGATAAGCTTAACCCTCACATCCTTTGATAAAGAATTTAAATTTAATTAAATTCGTAGGGTTGCTTCCAAGGGGCGTAGGGTTGCTTCCAAGGGGCACCTAAAAACATATAAATAGGACCCTAGACCCTCTCATTTCAATCATCCCAAGCCATTCCGAATTGAGTTCAATTTGAATCAATTCTAGTCTTCTTCTCTCTTAGGCATTTGCATACTTTCCTAAGGATAGTATAGCAATAGTGCATTGAAAAGAGAGTAGCATTCTTGGTTCGAAAGTTTTGGTGAATTGTAGTGCTGCTTTCATCAAAAGGAGACTGTTGTATCCTGGGAGACAATCGTCATACTGACCGTAAGCACCATTGCGGGACGAAATTGTCTTAAGGACATAGAGTGAAACTCTAGCCTCAGTCTGATTCATTAGGTAGCCACCATCTGCCAGACATACCCACCAACAATCTTAAGACAATTTCCTGCTACCATGGAAGTGCTGCTGCAGATGGCTACTATGACGACATCCATTCAAGCCGAGAGACCGGAGAAATTCTCTGGCATGGATTTCAAGAGGTGGCAACAGAAGATGCTGTTCTACCTCACAACTCTGAACCTGGTCAGAGTGCTGAATGAAGATCCGCCTGTCCTGAAGGAAGGGGAGACCGACAAGCAAGTCATTGCTGCGGTGGAGGCATGGAAGCACTCGGACTTCCTTTGCAAAAATTACATCCTGAATGGTCTGGACAATACCCTGTACAATGTGTACAGCAGTATTGCTACTGCCAAGGAGTTATGGGCATCCCTGGACAAAAAGTACAAGACAGAGGATGCTGGACACAAGAAGTTTGTGGTTGGAAGGTTCTTAGACTACAAGATGGTCGACCACAAAACAGTTATGGAGCAAGTCCAAGAGCTCCAGATCATCCTGCATGAGATACATGCAGAGAGAATGTCTCTCAGCGAGTCATTCCAGGTAGCTGCCATCATAGAGAAGCTACCACCACTATGGAAGGACTTCAAGAACTACCTGAAGCATAAGCGGAAGGAGATGGGACTTGAAGACCTAATTGTCCGCCTAAGGATCGAGGAGGACAATAAGAGCCAAGAAAAGAAGGCAGGAGGACAACCTGCTGAGCCAAAGGCCAACCTCATAGAAGGGAAGAAGAAACGCAAGTTTCCAGGCGAAGGCTTTAAACAGAAGAAGGGCAATCCAAAGAAATACAAGTTTAAGGGAAAGTGCTTTGTTTGTGGAAGCAAGGACACAAATCCAAGGACTGCCGTTTCAAGGATAAAGAAAAGAAAGAAGTCAACATTACTGAAACCCTATCCAAAGAGGTATCCGAGATGATGCTGTCAGCTGTTGTATTTGAAGCAAACATGGTTGACAAAGCAAATGAGTGGTACATCGACACTGGAGCTACCAGACATGTCTGCTCTGATAAGAGTATGTTCTCATCATATACTCCTATCAATGGTAGAAATTTGGTCATGGGTAACTCCGCTACATCCAAGATAGAAGGACTTGGCCGCATCGTTATGAAGATGACATCTGGCAAGGAGCTTCTACTGAATGATGTGCTACATGTCCCTGACATCCGGAAGAATCTCATATCAGGCTCCCTCCTAAGCAAACATGGCTTTAGGATGGTCTTTGAGTCTGATAAATTTGTACTCACTAAGGGGGGATATTTATTGGAAGGGGTTACTTGAATAATGGATTATTCAAGGTGAATGTAATGACTGTACACAGAAACCTTGAAATGAATAAAGCTTCTTCTTCTGCTTATATGATTGACTCCTCTTGTTTATGGCATGATAGATTAGGACATGCGAATTTTAATTCATTACGAAAATTAATGAAATTAAATTATTACCTAATCATGAAATCGATCCACATTACAAGTGTGAAGTGTGTGTTGAAGCTAAGTTAGCAAAAACACCATTTCCATCAGTTGAAAGAAATACTGAACCTCTTGACTTAATTCACAGTGATCTATGTGACTTAAAGTCAATTCAAACTAGAGGAGGTAAAAAGTATTTTATAACATTTATAGATGATTCAACAAGATACTGCTATGTGTATCTACTAAAGTCTAAAGATGAGGCTTTAGAAATGTTTAAATGTTATAAGAATGAAGTTGAAAATCAACTTGGCAAAAAGATTAAGGCCATAAGGAGTGATAGAGGTGGTGAATATGATGCACCTTTTGACGAATTTTGTCAGAGCATGGCATTATTCATCAAACTACTGCTCCTTATTCACCTCAATCTAATGGAATTGCGGAACGTAAAAACCGCACATTAAAAGAAATGATGAATGCTATGTTAATAAATTCTGGTACACCACAGAATTTATGGGGAGAAGCAATTCTCTCAGCAAATCATATTCTTAATAAGATACCTCTTAAGAAGAAGGAAGTTACTCCATATGAGTTATGGAAAGGAAAGAAGCCTTCTTACAATTACTTAAGAGTGTGGGGGTGTCTAGCTAAAGTAGCTATTCCGGACCCCAAAAAGGTCAAATAGGACCTAAAACTGTTGATTGTATATTTATCGGTTATGCACATAATAGTAGTGCATATCGCTTTCTTGTGTATAAATCAGATATAACTGATATACAGAAAAATACAATCATGGAATCAAGGAATGCAACATTCTTTGAAATATATTTCCAAGTAAAAGGAAATTAGAAATAAGTTCAAATAAAAGAACTTATGATGATAATACTGCTAGTAGTAGTCATCAGGAAGAATATCCTGAAGATGAACCCAGACGCAGTAAGAGACCAAAAGTTGCAAAGTCCTTTGGTCCTGATTATGTAACTTATATGTTACAAGATGAACCTCAGACATTCAAAGAGGCAATGTCTAATCCAGAAGCACCCTTTTGGAAAGAAGCTGTCAATAATGAAATTGAGTCCATCATGCATAATCATACCTGGGAGTTGGTAGACCTACCATCTGGTATGAAACCTTTAGGGTGCAAGTGGATATTTAAGAAAAAGCTAAAAGCTGATGGATCAATTGACAAGTATAAAGCCAGATTAGTGGCTAAGGGCTTCAAACAAAAAGAAGGTATAGACTTCTTTGATACCTATTCACCAGTAAGTAGAATAACATCTATAAGAATGTTAATCGCTTTTGCAGCCATTAACAATCTTGAAATTCATCAAATGGATGTTAAAACTGCTTTTCTGAATGGTGAATTAGATGAAGAAATATACATGGAACAACCTGAGGGATTTATTGTTCCAGGACAAGAAAAGAAGGTGTGTAGACTTGTTAAATCCTTATATGGATTAAAGCAAGCACCTAAGCAATGGCATATAAAATTTGATAATGTAATGTTATCAAATGGATTCAAAATAAATGAATGTGACAAATGCATATATGCCAAACCCTATCTGAAGGGTATGTGATAATCTGCTTATATGTAGATGACCTGTTAATCATTGGTAGTAATACTGAAATGATTAAACAGACTAAGAAAATGTTGATCAAACATTTTGATATGAAAAATATGGGTGTTGCAGATGTTATACTAGGGATTCGAATCACTAGAACATCTGAGGAAATAATATTATCTCAATCTCATTATATTGAGAAAATATTAAATAAGTATAAAAAGTATGATACTAGCCCGGTGAAAACACCTGTAGATGTTAATCTACATTTGGCTAAGTATACTGGAGAACCCATATCTCAATTGGAATACTCACGTATAATTGGCAGTTTAATGTATGTCATGAATTGTACTCGTCCTGACATAGCATATGCTGTCAATAAGTTGAGTAGATTTACAAGTAATCCAGGTCCAAATCATTGGACACTCTAATAAGGGTATTAAGATATCTGCGATATACCCTAAGTTATGGATTACATTATTCAAGATATCCAGCTGTACTAGAAGGATACAGTGATGCAAATTGGATATCTAACACAGAAGATACAAAATCCACAAGTGGATATGTATTCACCTTAGGAGGAGGTGCTGTGTCATGGAAATCTTCTAAGCAAACATGTATAGCTCGATCCACTATGGAATCTGAGTTTATTGCCTTAGAAAAGGCAGCTGAAGAAGCAGAATGGCTTCGAAACCTTTTAGAAGATATTCCATGTTGGCCAAAGCCTGTGTCTGCAATATGCATACATTGTGATAGTCAATCGGCAATATGCAGAGCACAGAATAAGATGTATAATGGTAAGTCTAGACATATACGTCGTAGACATAATACCATTAAGCAGTTACTTGAAATTGGTGTAATTTCTATTGACTATGTTCAGTCAAAGAAAAACCTAGCGGATCCATTAACAAAGGGGTTACCAAGAGATCAAGTAAACTGTTTATCGAGGGGAATGGGTTTAAAACCTATAACTAAAAAATCTTCATAGTGGATACCCAACCTAGCTGACTGGAGATCCCAAGATCTAGGTTCAAAAGGGACAACTAAATTATGAAGAGACTTGATAGCACTAAGGATGTACAATCCTACTCATTCCTATGATAATTGGTGCTACCTGCTAAAGGTACTAGGATAAGCATTGCTTTTAATGATTCTTATGACATGAACATCATGTGGGGTATAGCAGGATACTCTTAATAAGAATCACCTATGTGAGTGTGAACTGGGCCAATTCTATGAGAATTTTAAGGTTTAATTCTCTGAAGCACTCATGAGACCAGGAGTTGTTCGGGGCCAAAATGAACACAACCATGAGAACCAAAAGAATGCTCGGGAAGAAGTTGCGTGATTGTTATTGTCTTAGTTTACACAAAACGCTGAAAGGTTCAAGACATCATGTTCACCTTTTAGCAAGTAAACTCGATAACAACTCACTAAGGAAGGTTCAAAGCCACAAGCTACCTATCCCGATACAACTTCATCCCATTATACTCTCTTTAGTGTGTCTGCATATTCATTTGCATTAAAATCCTTTTATGTGGGGGTTTGCCTTTGCTGATCTTTGATGATCTTTGATCTAAGTCCAATTTCCATTCATGTGGGGGATTGTTGGGTAATGGGCCAAAATAGACCCTAAATACCCTAATGGGCCTTGAAAGCCCATTACCGCCTTATGTGTGTGAATGAGAAATTGCGGGGACATTTAGTCCCATATCGGAAAAATCAAGAAAGGAAGGTTCACTTATATGGAAACCACTTCCTTGAAGCTTAAGTTCCTTAGGCTCACCACAAGTGGAGGCATCACCCTCGCGCACGCGCACGCGCGTGTGCGAAGGGCGCAATGGGCGCTTTGTAGGCGCACTTTGCACTTCGCACGTGCGCATCGTCGCGAGGAGCTTGAGGGGCTTTAAATTTTTTATAGATCAAGATGATCCGACGGTGGAGATTGATCGGATCAAGATAAGGGGCTGAGATCAATTGATCGTTGATCGATCGGATGAAGGGTCGAGATGTGGTGATCAAATCACAATCTTGATCACGATCCA
>UESW01002141.1:69145-84001 GCA_900491605.1 Calamus simplicifolius | reverse complement strand
CGCGCGTAGCCAGGCGTACTCATGGTGACGTGGTCCGCCATTCTCGAGGGAAGTGGACCACGTAGCTTGAACGTGGATGATTGCCGCCGGAGGCTGACGCCGAGACCGATGCCGAGACTGGCACCGAAGCCCATGCCGGGGCTGACACTGAAGCCGACGCCGATACCGTAACCAAGGCCTAGACTTGCTGCAGCCGACATGGAAGCCGAGGTGGGCCATAGCCGATGCGGAGGTCGAGATGGGCCGTGGCCGATGCCGACACCGTGATCAAGGCCTAGACTGGCTGCAGCCGACACGGAGGTCGAGGCAGGCCGTTGCCGATGCGAAGGTCGAGATGGGCCGTGGCCGATGCCGACACTGTGACCAAGGCCTAGACTGGCTGCGGCCGACACGGAGGTCGAGGCGGGCCATGGCCGATGCGGAGATCGAGATGGGCCGCGGTCGACACGGAAGTCGGGTAGGCCGTGTTGAGCCTAATCGCCAAGGAATTGACTCGCGTGTTCTTTGACCCGATCGGCCATATCAAACCCCAACAAGAGACTGCTACCTAAAGACTAAAAAGTGGAGATGAACCCAAAAAAATAACATGTGAAACTAGTTTACAAAACAAAATTTAAGGAAAATTTGTTCTAATTATAAAAAGTCAAAAGCCACTGCTGCAAGCTAATATTTGGAGATTTCAAAATTAGCAAGATAGCCGGTCTGTATAATGATTTTTCAATAATATTATTAATTGCGATGGCACCCTAATTTGTGCATTATATAGGTTAATTACATGACACAATCAGTATCACATGCTTGATAATTGAGTTTTTTTTTTTTTTGTGTCCAACGGATGTATGACTTATTTTTAATCCAAATAATTTGAAATCATATTTTACTTTATTTTTCTTATATAATTTATGTACCAATCTAATACTAATTTAATTATAAAATAAGTATACATATCTATAATTATAAAATAATCATAAAACAATTTAACAATATTCTTAACAATTGAAAATTAATAGGCAAAATTAACTTAGATGAGTTAAATAGATTTAGTGGGTTATATTCGAGTTTGTGGGTCATATTGCATAAATTGATTCATTTAATAATTAAATTAAATGTAAATTAATTTTGAATTAGTGGATCAACCGAAGATATGATTTATTTACCAATCATATCTTGGTTCAATTTTGATTCGAGCTTATTTATGCCCAATCTAAGTACCTATCAATTTTGTGCCAGAGTTTGAATCATGTTCATTGATCCTATCCAAATTAAAGTGCCTCTGCTAGTTTGCATGCATAACCAAGCCTGTCCAATAATTAGCCTATGTTGTGAGTTGGAAACTTTAATCTTGCCGTGTGGAACGTGGAGCACGTGGTCTATTTGGTCCAAACGTCTCCTACCTCTGTTTTATTTGTACTTTTGGACTATAGACGTAATATATTTCCGGTGCCCATAATGGGTGTAGATGGGATATACTTTGGGGTTAGGATGCGTACGTGCACGGTTTTTGTCTCGGATTGCTATGAATTTATGAGTACTCCTAATTAACTGGTTTTAGTTTATTAGTGTCCTCCTAGAAGAACACCGGCTTTGGGATCTCTAAATTTCAAATCTGACCAACTGCTAAGTTTCCTAGATTTGAACCTGAATTGGACCAGATTCAGATCTCACGGATTAGATCGAGCCGAGTTCAGTCCAACAAATCTAATTGTTTGCACAATGAACAGGTTGGCCACTTTATGGATATGGGCTAGGAGATCGGATTGATTCACTACAAAATATGATGACTAACTTGATGAGCTCTTGATTGAGTTCTTAATCCTCCTCATCATCTTAAGCCGATCTCAAGTTCACTTATAGCAGTTGGAGATGAGAAAGAGAAGAAGATTTCTTACCAAAAAGTTCATGTCATATATGATCTTTATTTTTTCTTTAATTGAAAGTTGAAACTAGTTATCAAAATCAATTTCTAAGAGGCATGTCTTACATGCCCTCATAGGCCCAAGTCTTAATCTTTAAGGGTTGTTTTAATTCATGGTAACCTATTTTGAGATTATCATGCGTTGTTGGTATTTAATTTTTGATAATTTAAGATTATCAAAAATTATAATAATCTAATTATCTTAAATTAGATTGTACTCTTGATTTTTCATATAAATATTTAATAATATTTAATCAAATTATAGATTTAATTTATATTAAATACAATTTAAATATTTGATATTGTATTTATATTTTTGATGTTAAACATATAAACGAGTGGACTCAATAAATGAGTGGACCCAAGCATATCATTGAGCAAATAAAACATAGCATTAATATTTGCAATGAAAATATACAATAAATAATTATAATAAATAAAAAATAATATCTCTTCTTTTTTTCCTTTTTGTAGGTGCAGATAATCCCACCACCAATTAAACAAGTTCATTTCTTGCCACAGTCGTCACAATTTCCTCTTGACAAGCTGTCAACTTTTTTCTTTAATAGGAGATATACTTACCGTCATTTCTTTTAATATTATATCTCCTTATTTGACCAGTAAATGGTCAGAGGCGAGGCGCATTTCTTCATGGACGCGCAAACACGCGCTCACATGGAGATGGAGCCAACCGTCGAGCCCCTCCGCTCTGTTGTTTTCCATCTCTCGTCGTTGGCCACTCTATTATGCCTGACATCTTTCATCGCGCTACCGCTCCCCTCATCTACTCTCTCCTATCAACCTCAATCCTCTAAGCTATGTGCTCCAGCCCCCAGTCCTGCCTCTTGTCTTGCGATTGTGTCCAAGGCCACCCTCATTCATGGAAACCGCCAACCTAGCCCTGTGCAAGTCCTCACTGCCATACTTAATGAAACCCTTGATCAAATGAACGCCGCCGACGCAATGGCCAGCTACATCTACAATCAAAACAATGGAACTCATCAACGAGCCGCAGTCGCAGACTGCAAGCATTTGATGGATCTCTCTCGCGATCATGTTACCAATGCTGGGTTGGCTGTCAATAATAATAAGGGAGCTTGGACCGATGCTCAAACGTGGATGAGCGCCGTGCTTACCTATCAAACTACTTGTTTGGATGGCCTAGATGGGCCAGCCAAGTCCACCATGCAGTCCATTCTTGAAGGCTTGATGGCCCTTGCAACCACTTCTCTCTCCGTGCTCAAAGCCATCTCCCCTCACTCCGACGATGTCATCGAGAAGCCAGTTGTTGTTGGCTCTCCACCATGGCTCCTCCACCATGAGAAAATATTTCTAGAACGTACTCCATTAGAAAATACAGCTGAACGGCCTAACGTTGTGGTTGCTGCAGATGGAAGTGGAAACTATACAACGGTGCAGGAAGCCGTGGCTTCGGCCCCAGATAATAACGATGAACGATATGTGATTTATGTCAAGAAGGGTGTGTATAGGGAAATTGTGAGAATTGGCATGACCAAGAAGAATTTGATGATCATTGGTGATGGACTTGATTCAACAACCATCACTGGAAGCCTTGCCAACTTTCTTGACATAACCCAAATGCAATCTGCCACCATGAGTAAGTGTCCCCGTCTCCCTATATCAATAATGAAATGAGATAATTAATCTCACTACGTCTCTGATTAGTTGACCCCCATATGAAACATGTAATATATTACATAAATGATATCAAAGTTAGAAAATTGGATTCATGGTTGCTATTGAGATAACACTCTTTCGGTTCAAATCTGGATTCATCAATCACTATAATAGAATAATTAATGCCATTATTTAACATCACTTGTACTCAACTTGGAGCAAATTACTGCAGCTTGTATTCTAGCTAGTGGATATGGTGCTTCTTTTAGTTACCCTGGACCAAATGGGATAAAATAAGTACAGAAAAAATTAAAGTTATCAATTTCGTTTCGTTTCGATCATTTTGGCCGAAACGTTTTGGTGGCTTATCAGAAAAGATGAGCCTTATGTTTCGCTTCGAAAGATTTTTCGGCCATTTCGGTGCATTTCGGTATGTTTCGGTTTCGACCTTTTTCGATATATTTCGAACGTTTCGATAAAATATGTTTCGGAAACCAATTTGTAAATTGTTAAACTTCTCGGACTATTATATATATATATATATATATATATATATATATATATATATAGTTAAAAAAAACCCTAGTTACCCTACGCCTCTTCTTTTAGTCGCACGGTCACACCTCTCAAAAAAACTCAAACTCTTTATTTTTATGTTATTATTATTATTTATGAAAAATATAAATTATAAATAATATTATATATATATATATATATATAGCACCGAAACGGTCCGATACCAAAATATTTTATTTCATAAGCTAAAACGAAACATAATCCGAAACGAAATTGACAACTTTGAAAAAAATCCTAAAAAATATTAATATATGGCCGATGAGATTTCTAAAACCTATTAATTAAATATGCACATAAAACCTTTCATGCATGCATCAATATATGTCGTCATTACATGTGTTAATTAATCTAATAGATATGCATTTAGAATAATTTTCATAGAGGAGATTTCCCAAATGAATCCTATATATCAAAGAATGGTTAGGACATTTCCAATACATTTTATCTTTTCTGATTCAAATGTTTATATATATCTTCATTTATCTTCGTACGTAGTGCAAGTACTACTTAGCTATCAATTGTAATATACGTTGCAGGTTCTGATGGTGCTGGCCTCATCCTACGAGATTTGAGAATAGAAAATACAGCGGGGCTCGGGGCTGGTCGAGGTGTGGCCCTCCGAGTTGCAGGAGACCGAAGCGTCATCCATAGGTGCCATATCGATGGCTACCAAGACACGCTCTATGTACATAGCAATCGCCAATTCTATCGTGACTGTTGGATATCAGGTACCATGGATTTTATCTTTGGAAACGCTGCAGTTGTCTTCCAAAATTGTAGCATCATTGCTCGAAAGCCTCAAAAACACGCATGGAATGCAATCACTGCACAAAAACGAGACAATCCACTCGATAACACGGGCATGTCAATCCAGAAGTGTAGGGTCCTACCTTCTGATGACCTTCGACCAATTATGCACTCCGTTAAAACGTACCTTGGTCGGCCATGGGGGTGTATGCGAGGGTGGTATACATGCAGTCGTTCTTAGACGGGCACATTTATCCTGGAGGGTGGCATTACTGGAGGGCTAAAAATGATACATTGTATATGGGGAGTATAAAATGATGGGCCAGGGGCCAAGACCCATGGTCGAGTGACATGGCCTGGACATCATGTGATCACAAATCCAAAAGAGGTAGAGAAATTCACGGTTGCACAATGATAGATGGAGGAACTTGGTTGCAAGACGCTGGGGTTCCTTTCGATGAAGGGTTATGACTATGAGATGGATTGTATTGCAGGACATAATAGTTGAATTGCATGCATGGTTTTATTTTTTAAGGTCGGAGTGATCGAGTACATTTCTGTTGTCATAATCAATAAACAAATTAAGTTTCTGATTTTCTGCATCAATTGTAAATGGCAGCACATTGGCTCTTAGTTTAATATCATATACATTTAGATTTTTTTTTCTTTCTTTCTTGCAGAAGAAATGTTCGGTCTTGTAGTTGCCAAGGCAATGAATAACTACTTTAGTCCAATTTCTTGGCTTAGTTGGATGGCATCCATCTCCAAAGAGTTGCATCCGAAGAGTTCTGCGATTCAATATAGATAATTTTTTACTAGTCAATGGTTACTCTAAAATGCGACAGCACATCTACGCTTCCTTTCATTTATAGTGCAATAGATTCCATTCATTTGCAAACATAAAAGGGAAAAGGCTGTGATCGTGTATTTCTAAAGCAAAAATAAAAGGATACAATTTGTCCCTTCTGATCTCATAACAGACCTTTCATTTTGGGAGAATAAAATAACAATTGTCTTTTAGGAAACTAGATAATAATAGAATAATACAACAAAACTATTTGCTCAACCCCATTCGTCAAATGCCAACAATGGTTATTTTATATTCATGATTTGTTAAGCTAGAATATAAGCAAGAATAGTGAATAGTCTGGCCCAAGTGGTTCACAGAACTTTGTGAATATAGGGGCCCAGGTCACTAATTATATGGCACGACTTGTTTGGCCCAATTCGATAGGTTTGGCTTCAAAGTGATCCAATTTTTCTAGGTTTTGTCTGGCCTATTGATGAAGAAGCCGATGAGATTCAGCAATTTAAACTCCATCATGAACATCTCGATCACGTTGGATCATTCTTATACCCATTTAGGAGGATTTTCTATTCACGGTTTACCATGACTGATTATTTGATCATATTTAGTCCAGGCAATCTTATTCTGTCCAAAGTATAAGCCATAAACTATTTACAATTTTTTTCTCCAACTATTATGCTACTTCAAAAAGTCTTTTAGTGTCTCTTTTTCTTTTTTGTGTTCTACTTTTTTTTTCTTTTAATGCATGTGTTTTAGATATCAAAATGACTTGCTTGAATCAAATTTAGTATTAGAGTAACTTACTTACATCAAGGATCGAGGTATGTGAATGGAAAACTTCCTTTCTTATAGTTATAAGTAGAGTGGTAAAATTTTGGACTGTCTACTCTTTTATGTTTAGACAATCACTAAGCTTTTATAGAAATTAATCTTGAAGCCCAACATAATTTCAAAGACAAGAAGAGTGGATATGAGACTCTCTTCCATAGTACAAAATAATAGAGAATTATTGGTAAATGAATACTTATGGCATCATATAAATAAAGTGAATTTTTAATACCTCAAACCAATCTAACTAATCTACTTACTTCAACATTTCGATAAACATGTCAGCAACCAATATGAAGAGGGCTGGTGAAAGTGCATCCCTTGATGTAGCTCTTGCCAGCACTTGATCCATCTACTTGGATAGCCATTGATCACCACTCTAATTGTCGCTAAAGAGAGCAAAGAGAGAATCCACTCTATCTGTTTGGAGAAATCAAATTCATAATCCATCAACACTTCCATGAGGAACCCCTAGTTAACTCTATCAAAGTTTGTATAAAGTCAAGTTTGCAAAAAAAACTCAAGTATCGGATCATCTACAATAAGTTAATACCTTATCTACACCAATGAAGTTCTCCATCATTGATCTTTCTTTGATAAATATTGATTGTGCTTCTCCCATAAGAAAAGAAAAAAAATCTTATAAGCCAACATCTTGAAAATAATATTATATGTGCTGCGAAGAGACTAATAGAACAAAAATTATACATTGATAGTAAGCTTCTTTCCTAAGGATCATAACTACATAAGCATAACTGAGCTAAGCATATCCAAAGTGCTTTTGTGAAGGTCCGACAAAAAAATTATAACATCTTTTTTTGTAGATCCCAAAATCTTTGAAAGAAGCAAAGAGATAAATCATCCAATCTTAGAGCTTTAAAAGTTCTAAGAGAAAAAAATCGTTCCCCCGCCCCCCCTCCCCCCCCCCCCCCCGGTCAAGTTAAGCTCTCTTCTATTAGCATCCACCAAAGATGCAATCTAGTTATACTTTACAGGCATGCATGAATTACTTAATTATTAATAGACAAAAAAGTGAAGTCCAAATATGAAACGAAAAAACATGCTCAAGTATCCATGATCAAAAATTGAAGTTATAACCAATGACTACGGATGTTTGATAACAATCCTATAGGAAAAAGGAGAGAAAGCTTATAAATTTTAGGTGATGTTGAGAAACCTAGTTAAGAAAAGCAGAATGCAGGCTTAAAAACTGATAAATATTATTGAATCGAATACAATATACAAATTCTATCAAAATTAATACAAAGTTGTGAAATTATACATGTTCTCTACACTCTATTATCAACATTATTATGAGATTGTGGTAGACTCAAACCAAGTTCTAAAATGAAATTGTTGGGGAGATGTTGAGAATATGTAGCCCCAAACTTATTAATTTTGATGATTACCAAAAGCCATGAGTTTATTAAAAGATGCAATGAGTTTATTTACATGAGCAATGAATTTATTTAGAATAATGAATGAGAATGTTAAAGTATTACTTTAACCAATTTGAAAGTAACTTCAAGCTCCATGTTTAAGCTTTCAAAAAGAAATTTTATACTTCATATGTTAATCAATGAGTTTTTGGAACATTTCTTGAATTGATTCCTAATATCAATTTTATTATATTCAAGTCAAAATAATGATTTAAAATGAATCTGGAATGAATTTTAAAGTCAATCAGAAAATTCTCTGATTTTTGATACGTTCCGAAGCCGACTCTAGAGTTTCAGAGTCGACTCCACTCAGAATACAGAAATGACTATCTGTCTCGAGTCGACCCCTGTGATTTCATGAGTCGACCCCCGATTCTGTCGAGCCGACTCCTTGACTATGTGAGTCGACTCCGCTCAGACACCAGAGGTGTGTTTTTCTGAGCATTTCGCGAGTCGACCCCTAACTTTTCATGAGTCAACCCCCGACTGTCAGGAGTCGACACTTTATTTTTGATGAGTCGACCCTTTGACTTTCTGAGTATTTCTATTTTTGGTATCTCGATTTCGAGCCGACTCGCGGAAAGCAGGAGTCGACTCCAGCAAATCTGGGCGAGATTTTTCCGAATGCCAACTCAGCATCAACAGTAAGATTTTTAATTAACGGCTATTTTTCTTTGTTTCTAACGGCTATATTTTTGCAGAATCTATAAATAGAGAAGCTATTTTCAAATCAAACATATACATATAGAGAGATATTCACTTCAAAAGAAAAGAAGAGAAAATTGGAAAACAGAGCTTCATTTGAAAAAATCCGAGATTCAAATTAGAGTGAAAGAAAAGAGTGAATCAAAGGAAGCTCCTTCTGTGCTCAAGCTCAACAATCCAAGGAAGCTTCAGAAGAAAATCCAAGAGCTATTCAAGAGCATCTCAAGTGATTTTCAACGCTCAAAGAAAAGAGGAAAAGCTCAAATCAACTCCAACGTACATTCTGTGAAGAATTCGAGCTGAGGCCCGATTCTACACTTCAAAAGAGTTGAAGAAAAGAAGAAAAAAGAAAGCTCAAAGCCAACCAACTGCAAATCAGGCTTTCCTAAACTTTATTCTTATATTTGTTTATCTGCTCATTAAGGAGCTTTGTAACTGAAAAATAATATTTCTATTCTTTGCGTCTGGTTCAATCTGGGGATTAAACTAGTTGAGTTAGTCTTACCTCAATACAGCTTGGTAAAGCTTATGTTAGGGTTTTTGTGCTGGTGAGCCCTTGAAAACCAGCTGGGTTCGTTGTGTTCTCGGGAAAACAACAAGTTTGAGTTGTGAGCTTGTAAAATAACTCTGCTGTAATCAAGGAAGATTATAGTGTGGACCCAAGTGAATCTTGGGAGTGGCGTAGGTGTTGGATACACCGAACCACTATAAAATCTTTGTGTTTGCCATGCCTTCATTGACTCTTTCTCTATCTCTGTTTTATTCACTGCACTTTGCATTTATATTTCCTTTACCTTCATTCCTCTTAAGCAAACATTTTTAAAAGGCTAATTTTTAAAGAACCCAATTCACCCCCCCCCCCTCTTGGGTTATCATCTGGGCCAACAAATCTCAATATTCGACACTACATCTCCATTGCCTCTTGGCTTCATGGCCTCTCCTCATCTGTTTGCCATTGCCTTTATCATCCAATCATAAGGTCGATAAAAAACCCTAAACATGGAGAATTATTATGATCCTTGAAATAGCCCTTGTATATTTGTATATTACACCATGTCTAATTTGCAAAAAATTCAAGTGAAAAACAGAGAAAATAGAATGAAGAACAACAAAAGTTAGATATTTTGATATATCTCTTTAATGGGAGATCTTCTGCCTAAGCTTTGATCTAAAGCACAGCCTAAATTATTAAAGATATTTATAGCAATTGGAGCATTTTCTAAAGTATTACTCACTCCATATTATATAAGAGTATCATTTAACTTGTCAATTTGAAGATTTTTCGATAGCATTGTTAGCAGCTCTCCTTCCTCTACATGGAGCCATGTGATCCTAACAAGAATAAGATTAGTAACTAAACATTTTTGCTAATCCCTTTTTTAAAATGTATGTCTATTCTTATTTGATAATATATTCGTCCTACCTAATCCTCATCATCTACTCACCTATACTCAATTCTGATCTCTTATTCTTGTTTCGTTACTTTGGTTAACTTGCTCTGATACCACTAGAGGTTTAGACCATTTTACCTATATATTCGTCCTACCTAATCCTCATCATCTACTCACCTATATAGCCGTTAAAGGCTGTTGAGAGAGGTTTAGACCATTTTACCCCTTCCAATAGTCATATAACGGCTATATCAAAGGGTAGTTTTGAAAAAAAAATTAGAAATTTTATAAATAGATGAACTCTCCGCATTCTTACCACACCAAACCAACTCCTCTGTTACTACTATTTCTCTCTTCCAGCAAGTGCTCTAGTAGATTAGCAATTTAATTTTTAGTTTGCAAGTATTCTTACAACTGGCAAGTGCTCAAGCAAGTAGTCAAGTGCTACAAGGTCAATTCTTGTTGAGAGATGAGAGCGCAAGAGAAAGCTCACAAATCTCGGCTCCACGCCTCCTCCTCTAATCTTTTCTCAATTCCTTTTTGTGGGTTAGTTTTTATTTTTTTGTATTTATTAATTAAAAATTTTAGATATGACATCTTTTAACAAAAGTAATTTTAACATGCACGCTTTTTCTGAGGGTGAGGAAACTAATCCCCAAGGACCCCAACCCCAATCCCAACTCCAAGTTCCATCTATAGCTAGTGTCAGTGAGTGTCAAACCTCTTCTCGTAAGAGGACTAGTAATGTTTGGATTGATTTCGATAGAATTATGGTTGATGGAGTTTATAAAGCAAAATATAAAAAATGTGCAAAACTTTACAGTTGTTCTAGTGCTGGGGGAACAGGGCATCTAAGAAGACATCAAGAGAGTCATAGGATGCATGATTCCAGTCAGCAAGGACTCCTTAATATATAAGAGGGATGACTTGTAGGCAATTTTGCATATAACAACAAAAATCAAAAAAAATTACTGGTAAGATGGATAGTTGAAGATGAATTACCTTTTGGTTTATCTGAATCTTATAATTTTGAAAGATATGTTCAATTAGGCCTACAACCTGCTTATAAAAGAACTAGTAGTCGTACCTTTAGAAGATTGGCTATGACAAATTTTTTAGCAATGAAACAAAGTTTAACGGAAAGCCTCTCAAATTTAAATGCTAGAATTTCTTTAACTTCTGATATTTGGTTAGGTAGTAATTGTTTTATTGCTGTTACTGCTCATTATATTGATAATGATTGACAATTATAAATAAATTATTGCTTTTTGTGCTTTTGATTTTTTGCATTCAGGACAACAAATTTCAAATATTATTTATCAAACCGCATGCTCATATATTAATAATAAAATAATATCAATTACTTTTGATAATGTATCTAATAATAATTCTGCTATTGCATTATTAAACGACTCTTTTGTTGGCCCAGATGGCAACCCAAGAGAGGGGATGAATTGGGTTCTTTAAAAAATTTGACCTTTTTTAAAAAATTATCTGCTCTAAGACAAATGAAATTAATTGCAATGCAAATATAAAGCACAAACAAGGAGATAAAGATAGAGATAATGAATGCACGGCAAACACAAGGATTTTATAGTGGTTCGGTGTATCCAACACCTACGTCCACTCCCAAGATTCACTTGGGTCCACACTATAATCAACTCGATTACAGCCGAGTTGTTTTACAAGAGCACAACTCAAACTTGTTGTTTTACCCGGGATCACAACGAACCCAGCCGGTTTTCCGGGCTCACCAGCACAAAACCCTAAACTCAAGCTAATCTAGCTTGACCCGAGGTTAACAACCTCCACTAGTTCAATCCCCTTTGATTGAACTAGGCACAAACAAATATAAGATGTTTTACAATGATTCACAGCTCCTTAGTTGAGCAAATATTCAAAATAAAGTAAACAAGTTTAGAAAAGCCTGTTTGAGTGTTGAATTTGAGCTTTTCTTTTCTTCTTTTCCTCTTCTTCCTTTGGAATGATGAATCAAGCCTCAGCTTTAATCCCTCACAGTCGTTGCAGTTGAGAAGATTGAAAATGGAAGAAACGAGCTTTTTCTTCAATTTGGGAAATCCACCGATTTTTTGATTTGAACGCCTTGGATTCCTCTTTGAGCTTTTTGGAGTGGAAGGATTTGAGTTTGAATGCTTTTCTCTTGGATTCAGGCTCAGACTTTCTCGGATTTTTGATTTGAAATATTTTCTATTTCTCTATCTCTCTTTTCAAACGGGTGTTTTCCCCTTTTTATAGATTTTCTTTTAATCCATTTTGGGAAGGAAACTAGCCGTTGGAGTGTACCTGGAAACAAAATATCCGTTAGAAATTAGGTAAAAAAATATTACCGTTAGAGCTGATCTGGCATTTAAATTTTTGTCCAGTCAGGTTGGAGTCGGCTCCAACTTTTCAGGTGTCGGCTCCAGATCGTTTTTCCAAAAATAGAAATTTCGAGTTCGTTGAGGAGTCGGCTCCGCAAAAGTAAGTGTCGGCTCGCCATCGTCAGGTGTCGGCTCCCGAATACTGTGTGTCGGCTCCAGGATGCTCAAAAAATCAACGTTCTGTCCCCGCATCGGAGTCGGCTCCAGACACTGTAAGTGTCGACTCCGAAACTCTAGGTGTCGGCTCCGAAACTCTAGGTGTCGGCTCCGGAGTATCAAAAATCAGATTAAAATTGAATTGGCCATGGGGTCGGCTCCAGACTTTCTAGGTGTCGACTCCAAGCTCTGAAACTTTGAAATCTCTGATTTGTATTTGATTCAAAATTCATTTTCTTAATTCCTTTAAATTGATCAAATAAATTTAAGTCCTGAAACACTTATAAAATCCATTAGTAATCAAATAAATATACTCAATTCCTTTATTAATCATCAAAATCAATAAATGGATCAACAATCTCCCCCTTTTTGATGATTATAAAAACATTGAGTATATGCATAGAATTCTTAAATTAAAATTATCAAGGAAGTGATCTTACGAGTAAGCTCCCCCTGAATAAGGTAGCTCCCCCTATGAAGTTCAAATTCAATTGTTTTGTTTAATTAATAAATGCTAATTAAAGCATAACCAATCAATGCATATACAACATAACTTTCTCTAATTAATCAATCAATTCTAATCAATGCATATACACATAACTTTCTCCCCCTTTTTTGTAATCAACAAAAAGGAAAGAATCATTTTATGCATCAAAGGTAATTTCATTGCATCAAAAGATACAAAAAAAACTTTACATTACATTAAACTGCACATCATCATATCAAAAACTTTCATTATATCAAAATTAAACTTTCATTATATCAAATTGTATTTCCATTACATTCAAATTCATTACATCATTACATGAAGATCAAAAATTCTTCTAATATTCTTGTTAAATGATCTACAATTTTTCATTCCATCACATTGAAGCTTAACATAGTCTTTTAGTCTCTCATCAACAAATGTGCAAGCTGTTGTGATTTTATCTTGAAGCTCGGCGTTGCACTTTGAATAATTTCACCATCTCCACAAATCTCTTTAAGTTCTTCAAAGATGTTCTTCAAATCACCACTTAAAGATTCTGCGAGGAGTTGAGAGTTGATTCAATTTTGCAATCCGATCATCAATGAATAAAGTGATTCTTTTATATTCATAAATTTACTGTCAAACTCATCTCATCCTTCTGAGCAGCAAACAACTTTTTAATTGCTCCATTTGAAGGTCTGAGAATCCACTGAAGAAGTGGATGGTTGATCACTGGTGCAGGGACAGGAGCAGGAGCAGGACTCCTAGGCTGTGGAGAAGGAACCCTAATGATGGTCCAGCCTCGCAAGGCTCAGAAACTCTAGGCACGGGGCTCTCTCATCTAAGGTGTCCTTTCCTATCCCACTGACCATTCACCTTGACAAAACCCATCCGATGCAATGTAGCCAAGCTATAGTAATCGGTGTGCCTCAGGTTCTTGGAGGGTTCATTCTCTTGAATTACAACCCCTTGGCTCTGAATACCATAGTTAAGTACCATGCCATACGGTAGGGATGATCTCTCTTTCCCTCCAGCTTCTGCCATATAAAAATCATCATTGCTGCCAGATTGATCGGCTGCCCAGTCAGAACACTATCCATAACAACAATGTCGCTCCGAGACATACTCAAACCGACCAGTCTTCGGAAACAAAATCCTACTGCAAATGTTGTGTAATAATCTCAATTCCAGGGGTAGTTGATTAGCTCTAATTTCCTCAAACTCAGTTACACCCTTCCCTAACATCCTTGAAAGGGCTGCTGACCTATCACTGTGCATGTCAGCTAAACCAGTGATTGGGATGCTAGGAGGTTTCCAATTTTGAAAGGTGAGATGAATCCTTTTTCCCTCTAACATGCTTACTAAACCTCCATCCCTCTAGCCAAATTAAATAAAATTCTTTTACTAGGCTGGATAGGTAGGAACATCAAGAGAACATAGCTTATCCCAGCCCATTTCCTTCAATTGTCTCCCGATTGAAAAACCTCGGATTCAAATAGGTCAAAATCAACTTTTCTCCCATTGTGATGACCCTCCCAGCTAGGGTATCTACCTGAGTGAAGATGTGTTGGGATTGTCTGAATCGTGGACGAATCGCTGCTTGGAGTCGGCTCACGACGGGACGACTGCGGACCGCTTTCCCGTCACCGGCGCTCCAACACTGATTCTCTCCTTTTGGGTGCCATTGATCTTTGGAAGGTTCGAGGATGGAATTAGATGGGGAAGTTTTGGAAGAGTTTTGGAGGATTTGGTTAGGATTGAAAGTAATGAAATGACGAGGTGTCGACTCTGCCCTAATAAATC
>UESW01002141.1:0-66235 GCA_900491605.1 Calamus simplicifolius | reverse complement strand
TTTCTATCATCTCGAATCATCAAATACTCTCTCCAAAATTTTTCCTGACCTTCCAAATCCTCAGAAATCCCTGATTAACCCTTCCAATAGATCAAATGGCCCCTAAAACCCGTGGATCAAACCTTGGTGCGGCCGGAGTGAAGAGGAAGAGGGCGGTGAGGAAGACCGTGAGGCGTCCTGTTCATGAACCTTCACCGAGCTTGGATTCAACCTCATCATCTTCGACTCCTAGTGCTTCTCCATCTACGGCTCCATCTCAGGTAGATAGACTTGCCGATAGAGTGATAACTACCGGGAGGAAAGTCGATTTTGAATTGTTTGAAGCTGAGGGATTTATTGTGGGGAGGCAGTTGATTGAGATGGGTTGGGAGAAGATTTGTTCTTTAGATTGTCCTACCTACCCAGCTCTAGTCAAGGAATTTTACAAGAATCTATCTAGAGGAGACAATGGACTTGTTAGCATCATGAGAGGAAATAGAATTTCAGTGACAGTGGATTTGCTTTCTAGATTATTAAATCTTCCAGTGTCAGGAACATCTACTTTTTCTTCTGAAGATAGAAGCCCAGCTCTGTCTAGACTGCTTAACAGGGAGATTGTTGGTTTTGAAGAGGTCTTTGCTAATCAATTATCCTTAGAATTGAGACTTCTCCACAACATCTGTAGTAGAATCTATTCCCCAAGATTGGGAGGTTTGATTATGTTTCCGAAAGAGATATTTTTGTAATGGATGCAATTGTAACTGGTAAACCCATTAACCTTCCAAGTATGATTTATGGTACATTGCTGACTGTGGAGGTAAGAGAAAATCAAGTTTACCCTTCGGCATGATTCTTACCAAAATATTTCAAAGCCAAGGGATAGTCATATCAGATAGTGAGCCTATGAGGAACTTAAGACACACCGATTTTTACAGTTTGGCCACTATACAAGAATGGGTTTTGTGAAGAGAAATGGCAGATGGGAAAGGAAAGGTTTGATGGATGATAGAGCCGTGGACACTGAGGCATCGGGACCATCAGTCAGACATTCTTCGCCTGTTCCTCCGAGCTCTCCTGTTCCTGCTCCAGTCCCTTCCCCTGCTCTGATGGTTGATCGGCCATCATCATCTTCATCTGTTGATTTCTTAGAACTTCAGTTAAGACAACTTAAAGGTCTTCTTGATGATCAGTCAGATAAGTTAAAATCAGAGTTTGAAAACAAGTTTATGAATCTCAAGGAAACTTTTACTCTTTGGATGATCGGATCACCAAGATAGAAACAACCCTTAGCAATTCATCTGATTCTTTAAGTGGAGACCTAAAGAACATCTTTGAAGAACTTAAAGACATCTGCGGAGATGGTGAAACATATGCAAAATGCAATGCTGAACTCCAAGATAAAATATTGACTGCTTGCACTTTTGTTGATGAGAGACTGAAGGACTATGTAAAGATACAAACAGATGGAATGAAAAATATTATAGATCACTTAACTAGGATTGTAAGGACTCACTTTTGATGTATTAGATACTTAATCCTTGCAATGTAATGAAGTTCATATCATGTTTTACATTTTGATACTTTGATGTAATGAAAAGTCTATTTTGAATACTCAATGTAATCTGAGTCTGAATGTATTTCTCCCTTTATCAATGAATCTCAGATTGTGTTAAATCATATCTTGAATGAATGAATGATTATGTTTGATACATCTCTACCTTTTTGTTGATAACAAAAAAGGGGGAGAGTTTTATAGTTTTATAACTGTATATGCATGGGGGAGAAATTAATTAATCAAATGATATTAAAATGATTGAATGAATGGGATATTTATTTGAGTTTCATAGGGGGAGCTACCTCATTCAGGGGGAGCCTAAGCCTAACTATGAAAATAAAATAAATTCTCTAATCAATCATGCATAAACTCAATGTTTTTGTCATCATCAAAAAGGGGAGATTGTTGGGGAGATTGATGAGAAAATGTTGCCCCAATCTTATTGATTTTGATGATTACCAAAAGCCATGAGCATATTAAAAGATGTAATGAGTTTATTTACATGAGCAATGAATTTATTTATAACAATGAATGAGAATGTTAAAGTATAACTTTAACCAATTTGAAAGTAACTTCAAGCTCCATGTTTAAGCTTTCAAAAAGAAATTTTATACTTCATATTTTAATCAATGAGTTTTTGGAACATTTCTTGAATTGATTCCTAATATCAATTTTATTGTATTCAAGTCAAAAAATTGATTTAAAATGAATCTGGAACGAATTTCAAGTCAATCAGAAAATTCTCTGATTTTTGATACGTTCCGGAGCCGACTCTAGAGTTTCAGAGTCGACTCCACTCAGAATACAGAAATGACTGTCTGTCTCGAGTCGACCCCTGTGATTTCATGAGTCGACCCCCGATTCTGTCGAGCCGACTCCATGACTGTGTGAGTCGACTCCGCTCAGACACCAGAGGTGTATTTTTTTGAGCATTTCGCGAGTCGACCCCCAACTTTTCATGAGTCGACCCCCGACTGTCAGGAGTCGACACTTTATTTTTGATGAGTCAACCCTTTGACTTTCTGAGTATTTCTATTTTTGGTATCTCGACTTCGAGCCGACTCGCGGAAAGCAGGAGTCGACTCCAGCAAATCTGGGCGAGATTTTTCCGAATGCCAACTCAGCGTCAATGGTAAGATTTTTAATTAACGGCTATTTTTCTTTGTTTCTAACGGCTATATTTTTGCAGAATCTATAAATAGAGAAGCCGTTTTCAAATCAAATATATACACATAGAGAGATATTCACTTCAAGAGAAAAGAAGAGAAAAAATCAGAAAAACAGAGCTTCATTTGAAAAAATCCGAGATTCAAAATAGAGTGAAAGAAAAAGAGTGAAATCAAAGGAAGCTTCGTCTGTGCTCAAGTTCAACAATCCAAGAAAGCTTCAGAAGAAAATCCAAGAGCTATTCAAGAGCAAATCAAAAGATTTTCAACTTTCAAAGAAAGGAAGAAAAAGCTCAAAACCTTCTCAACTGCTTCAACTGGGAAGAATCGGAGCTGAGGCTTGATTCAATCTAGCAAGGAGAAGAGGGAAAGAAGAAAAGAAGAAAAGCTCAAAAGCCAACCAACTTCAAATCAGGCTTTTCTAAACTTTGTTCTTATATTTGATTATCTGCTCATTGAGGAGCTGTGTATTTGAAAAACACTATTTCTATTGTTTGTATCTAGTTCAATCTGGAGGATTGAACTAGTGGAGGTAGTCTTACCTCAGTACAAGCTTGGTAAAGCTTGTGTTAGGGTTTTTGTGCTGGTGAGCCCTTGAAAACCAGCTGGATTCGTTGTGATCCTGGAAAACAACAAGTTTGAGTTGTGAGCTTGTAAAACAACTCGGCTGTAATCAAGGAAGATTATAGTGTGGACCCAAGTGAATCTTGGGAGTGGACGTAGGTGTTGGATACACCGAACCACTATAAAATCCTTGTGTTTGCCGTGCTTCCATTGACTCTTTCTCTATCTCTGTTTTATTCACTGCACTTTGTATTTACATTGCTATTGCCTTCATTCATCTTAAGCAAACTATTTTAAAAGGCTAATTTTTTAAAGAACCCAATTCACCCCCCCCCCCTCTTGGGTTGTCATCTGGGCCAACACCTTGGCAGCGCCAAGTAAAATATAATCTTTATAAATCCTCGGCCGGGCTGAGTGATCTCTGGACCTTGGCCACGCCAAGTAAAATATATCCCAGCTGGGCTGGGAGGACTCCGTACCTTGGCAGCACCAAGTAAAATATAATCTTTGTAATCTCGGCTGGGCCGAGCGATCTCTGTACCTTGGCAGCGCCAAGTAAAATATAATCTTGAAGCTTCAGCAACACTGAGTGATATATTATTTGAAGCCTCGGCCTCGACCGAGACATTTCCTTAAGTTCAAACAGAGCTAGCTTACATTAGCAAAGTAAATCGGTCCGACTTTGAATAAACAGGACATTCCATCTAGAGAGGAGCACAAATTGATTCATTCGCCATTTGGAACCCGCAACAAAAAGGTCATCCGAAAAAGGCAAGCAAATAGGAGATGAAAGATCTATTTTATTAAAAGTTTCGACCAGGTTACAAATCTAAAACACAAAAATACACAAGTAACCCTCAAGGATCAAGATTCGGATCGGTCTCAGGAACCTCCTCGGTAACATCCGGGAGGACTTGGCTTGTTTCACCAACTTCAAACATCGTTGGTGCCTCGGCAGCAAGCTGAGAGTGTTTTTCGAAAGCCGTGGCCTCATTGAGGCCCAAGATAGCGTCAAGATCGACGTCTGAAATATCCTCATACTCGGCTTCTTCAGCCCCCGGGGTGCAGGCATCAAACGTTCAGCATCCAAAAAAGATAAATCCCATTCAGGATGCGCCCGGGAGATCTTTGCTCGAGTCTCCTCCTCGCCAAACCTGAATGCATCGGTACAAGCCTCTCTATGCTCCTCGAAAAACTAGGATGAACTCTTGTACTCCTCCACAGCCGAGGCGATTCGGTTATTCGCTTCAGTTAACTGGCCCCCGAGATCGACATTCATCTGACGGCTCACGGACAATTCCGCTCGTAGAGCTTTAAGCTGCTCCTATGCCTCAAACTCGATTTTGCCCATCTGCAAAAACACCAGAACATTCGAGCCCATGAACAAAAGAAAAGTACCAAAAGCGAACAAATGGGAAGATACCATACCTCTTCCTCCCGCCGAGCCATTTCATTGCTCAGCTCCTGAATCCTTTCCAAGGCCTTCAACTTAGCCGACTTATTTTGTTGAAGACCCTCATTGAGGTCATCAATTCGGGACTGTTGATCCTCAATCTCCCGACGAGATTGATCAAAATCAGCAGTGAGTTTGGTAATATGATCATGCTGCCATTTTAGCCGATCTTCCCTATCGGCGAGCCTTCTGTTCAGGACAGCAAGCTGATCTTGCTGGCGCTGGCATCTGCGCTCCTCTTCGTCGAGCCTTTTTCCCCAATTATCTTTTTCTTCAGCGTAGCTATTCTTTAGCTCACCCCATCTCTCGTTGAAATGCTGCCGCATGATGTTGATTTCATCGACGTGTTTTGATTTGATATGCAACAATTCCAAATAGGCCCCTTCCGATTGCTCTCGAAAGCCCTGAAGCTCCTTAACTTGAATCTCGAGCCGAGAGGCCCTCTCGGTGGCGGCTTTATAGGATTGGCTCACCCTCTCAAAATCCGCCCTAGTGGACGCCAAAGCCCTAGAAAGCCGACTGGTTGAATCCACCCTTGCCCAAAGATCGGCCGCCTCCTTCCTAGCTTGGGCATAGGCCCCAGTGGCCAAATTCAAATGCCAAACGAACACCCTTGTTACCAAAGTGTTCTGTGAGAAAAACGCAAGTAAGAAACTGCGGCAAGCCCGACCAATCAAGAATCACAACCTTGGTACAGTAACTCACATGGGAGACGTAGTTTGAAGCCATCGTCATGAGAGTAGCATTGCTAATTTCGGGGAGAAGGAAAGCATCCTTCGGTGCCCCGAGCCGACCGAAAGCAGCCTCAATGATATCCTCGGCGGCAGGCTCATCCGTCAAGGAACTCCCTTCTGCGCGCAGGACGGACCTCATCAAGGCGGTGAGCATATCATCCACCTCCGGGCTGTGGACGAAGGAGCTCATGGCCGAAGAACCCGCCTGAGGGATTCCGATCCGAGGAACCATCCGCTCGGCTTCCTCCGCCAGAACTCTAACTTTCAGAGCCTCGAATGCTTTGGCCCCGACTGAGGGAGCCTTGCCTCGAGCATCCCCTCCATCCAGCGATTCCTCTTCTTCTCCCTCTTCTGCTAATACTTCACCCCCGATGGGCTCCACCCGAACTTCAGCCTCTTCCGCAGCGGCCCCAGGAACCACGGAAGAGAGATCCTCAACGGAAGGTACCACGACCTCCACCATCCTTTCAACAGGCAACTCCGCTTGAGCTTCGCAGTCGCCGCTGCCTCTCCTAACCCCTCCGCCTGGGCAGGGGTCTCTTCCCTATGCGGTGGACTCCTCACCGTTGATAACTGAGAAACCTCCATCGCCGGACTGACCGGCAATATTTCTTCGGCATCGTCTGACACAACTACTATTTGAAGGGGGGAAACCTCGACGGCTCTTTCCGAGCTTCCCCAATGACCTCCTCTGCAGTCTCACCTCCCTTCGGCAGGGAGGGCTTATCGGTTGTGACTGGCGTTTTCACCTTCTCCCTCTTTGAAGCAGAGGAGCGGCGGTCAACATCGTCTCTCCTGGGGTCCCTCGAGCGAGATCCGGAAGGACGAGCCCTCTTCTCGGATCTATGCTTATCCCCAGAGCCGGAGCCCTGTGGCGCTTGCCCAGCTCCCTCCTCATCTGGTCCGCAAACGTGGACCTCTCAGCTAAAAACACAGCAGATGTTCAGTTAAACAATGGCAAGATCGTATAAGCGTGTTGACCATTAGAACAAAGACTTACCCTGAGGGTCGATGGAGCTAAGCCCGGCGGCAAAAAAGACATCCTTCACTAACAAGGTGCTGGCACAGATCTCCTGACCGCTGCGAAAGGTAGCCAGATCCCTTTTCTCCTATTCGCTCAACTCCATACGCGCCTCTGGATCCTTCACATAACTGGCCCATCTTCTCGGAAAATCCAAGCCAATGTTTCCTTCAGCAATGAAAAATCAAGACTTCCACCCCTTTATCGAAGAAGGGTTATCAGAGATCATCTTAAATGACTTCCGGGGGCCAATATAGGGCCACTCAGAACTCCTCCCAGAAACCAGATTGTAACAAACTTGAAATAAGGGAAGAGTCGCAGTCACCCCAATGCGATTGCACATCGAGATGAACCCAACGAGATTGCGCCAGCTATTCAGAGCCACCATTGTCGGACATATATTGTAAAACCTCATAACCTCCTGTATCAACGGGTGAATAGGGAATTAGAGACCTGCCCTCAAACTCTTCTCGTAGAAGAAAACTCCCCGGCTAAGCTCGGTTGAAACCCGGTGCTCGGTCCTCGGCGCCCATAAGGCTACATCCAGAGGAACTCTATAATGGCGACGAATCCTATCCATATCATCTAAGGTTATCTCAGAAGCAACATCACCTGGGCCACTCATATTGGCTGAATAGAGGGTAAGATGCAAATAGACAAGCAAGGGCTCAGAGAGAAAGAAAGAGCAAAAATCTCTACGGTAGGGACAAAGGGGCATTGCAGAAGGAGCGCCGCCCCAACCCCCTTTAAATAAGCGCTTCAGAAAAAAAAGCCATAGACGTCAAAAACACCGATACATGCGCCAGAAATAAAGGAGTCCTGCCACGTGGAACTTCTGCTATTATGACTTATCGAAAAAGAGGCGTTTCCTCCTCGAGCAGCAGCGAAAAATGATGACGTAACAGCAGCCCATCATTTAAGAGATCATCATTGCCCGCCTTTTTGAATCCCCCAAATAAGATTGCTCCAGAATTCTACTCCCTATATCTAAAATTACACTTCGGACTAGGGAGTGGGGGGCATGTGATGAGGGGTAAAAATCATTGCATTATTGACCACTCACATTAGCTATGGGGTCGTGCCCAATCCAAAAAGCCTGCTCGCTAGCTGGCCAGCTAGCGTGACATTCTAGCGACAAGGTCAAATCAGCTTTGACGAGGTTGGATCACCCTGACAACCCAGACCACCTTTATACTTCGGCCATCTGAGCCGAGTTATCTTTATTCCTCGGTAACCTGAGCTATCCTTATACTTCGGCCATCTGAGCCGAACTATCCTTATTCCTTGGTAACCCGAGCTACCTTTATACTTCGGCCATCTGAGCCGAGCTATCCTTATTCCTCGATAACCCGAGCTATCCTATACTTCGGCCGTTCGAGCCGAGCTATTCCTTGGTCATTCGATCTGATCCATTTTACACTTTGAAAAACCAAGCTATTCCTCATTCTGGCCAACCACGACATTCGAAATACCTCTGCAGAATCCGGCGCGGGAGAGTTCAAATCCACTATAGCCGAATAAGATTCCAGATGGCGAATCATGCCCAGAAGTGGCCTAAGATCTACAAGAGTGGCCTAGGATCTGCGAGATTGGCCTAGGTCTGATCATCGAGCCTCAAGGCATCAGCCAGCTCTCCTAGCTGTCGATTCTCTAACTGACAAGATACGGACCCCATCGGCCTCATAACAAACTTGATTCGAATTCTAATAGTTTTCAGACCCCATCCAGGGCACGTCCAAGGAATCAGGTGATCACCTATAAATATTTTTAAAAGATGAAAGGTTAAAATATAATAACTCAAAGTTTAAAGGTCAAAATAAATTTTGTGTGAGAGTTGGAGAACCAAATTAAAAGCATAGTTTTGCCTTGGTTTTTCTTTTGGGTTGTTTTCCTTTCCCCGGGGTACAACCGTGTTGAGTTGCAAACAGAGTCCAAGAGCCGGAAAGAGTGGAAAGTGGAAACAATCAAAAAGTTGATCGTCTAATTTTGGATCACACGTTGGATTATCTCACAGGCGAAGCTCACCGCGTTTGGCTCGTTCTACATTGAATCGGTCTCAAACTTTGGCAAGTCCAAAGTCTAAAAGCATAGACTATTTTCGTGTTTTAGTTAAGAAAAGAAAACAACCCGATTGACGACCACGCGGTTGATGAAGTAAGTAATCGTAATTTGAAATACGTCGGAACCATGGGCCCGACATCGGAACTTCCCCTTCATTCCAGGAGGTAAAAGAAAAGGAAGAAGGAAGAGGAGAGTATCGCTCGTAAAGAGAAGAACATGGCTCTCTTTTCCTCGATCCAGTGTGGTTGCCGATGGATCCCAGATGGAGAATCTCGAGGTGAAACACCAGCGCGGCGCCCCTCTCCCACGATTAACATTGATTGCAGTGAGGGCTGGTGGCTTATCGGGAATTTGAAACCCAGAGACCGTAAGGTTGGACCATGGGACCCCAAAATATGATGCCAAATATAATTATCATATTATTATTATTATTATTATTTTGATATTTGATCTAGAAAGTATTTATTTTTCAAATAGTTGAGTCACTTTTAATTTCACGTTGAGAAATATATGAAATTATTCTTATATTTATTTATTATTTTGATATTATTATTATTGTTATTGTTATATTTAACAGTGAACTGACCATGGGATTTGCTGCAATACTCTATTTCTTTTTTTAACTCATCTGCGGTGGTAAACCGATTGTTCTTATCATCCCATCAGTTTTTTTATTTTAAATAAACTCTTAATTATTTTCTTCAAGTTTCTTTCAAACCCATTTTTTAAATTTATTTCAAGCAAACTATCTTTCTCACTTTTTGATCTCCTTTCACGTCAATGCGAGAGAGGTAAAAAATATTTAAGCACGTTCAATTTAGATGAATTCCTACTTCTTCTCTGAAGATGATAACACTTATCGATGGAGTTCAATTGATTCTCTCTACCATATTTTATAACCAAATTTTATTAACTTTATTTTATTTATACACACTAGTTCAATTGATTACTTTTTCCTTTAATCGGATACATTAAAAGACAATCAAATGATTTGAACAAATTAAAACAATAAACAAAAATAAGTGTGGAGCACCATAGTAAAAGCTATAAAATGCTATCTTTTGCTTTTAATTTTTAAAACTTATTCTAGAATTATTAACTTATTCAAAAATTATTTCAATGATTAAATTAGATTTTGTTCGAGGATTCGTTGAGCCAATTGTTGAAATGACCATTGTAGCCAAAATCATGGTTAAGGAAAAAAAGGAGAGGAGAGAATTATTGTCCTCTCTTTGTTTGGAAATAAAGAAAGGGAATAAGAATAACTTACATTCATTTTGTTTGGATGCAAGAGAAAAGAAAAAGAAAGATATTTAAATTACATTTATAAAATTATAAATATGCCCTGACAATTAGATAAATTTTAATAAATTTATAGAGAAAAAGTTGAAAAGATGAGGCAAAAATTATAAACTCATTCTCCTCCCCCTTTTTATCCTTCAATTTAAGAGGTAAAGAAATTTAAGCCTTTAACAAGGAATGAAAGGGAATAAATGACCCCCATTCTCTTCCCTCTCTTTCTTTTCGATCTCTTCCCTTCAAAATATAAGTATTTAAACGAGCGTTTGGTTCATGTAATCTTTAAGGTAGTATAATAAAAAATTGATATCCTACTACTCAACATATATAAGGAGAAATTGAAGCCAATGAGAGGGTTATAAAGGAAAAAATGAGGATAAAAGATATAGAGCGAGGATGATCCTGGTGGTTCACTTGTAAGATGGATGATGGTAGAAAAATAAAGGATGAACGGTTAATAAAATTTTGAAAGAAAAACTTAAAAATTTTAAGAAAAATAAGAGTGGTGGGAAAGTATCAAAAATACTTTAGTAAACTATATATTTCAAATAAAGTTATTTTCAAATAATTATAAACATATTTATATCATCATTTGTGTTGATGACACTGTTAAAATTTTGATGGTTTGTTCTAATGCTTTTTGATCTTCAAACTTTTATTTGTTACACTTTAATCCCTTATATTTTAATAATATTATATTTTTAATATTTTATTTATAAATTAATTAAAATTAATGATATAGTTGGCGTGTGATCGTATCAACTAACTTATAAGTTTATATTTAGGTAGCACGTTAGTTATTTTATTAAATTTTTATGTAACTAAATATAAAAAATATAACATTTTTAAAATGTGATGGGTTTCATAAGGTAACAATGAAACTAACTAGCGAAAATGTTTGCCCTATAAAACCATTCGCTTCACTGGGCGAGTTGACCACTTATTAACACCAAAAAGATAAACAAGGAAAAGAGGAGCAAATCAGATAAATAAATAAATAAATAGATGTATAAAAAAAAGGGGAAAATGAGGAAGAGGAGGATACCAAGATGACAGCCAATAGCAAAGGGTAAGGGGGCATAGGCAGCCAGCGTGGCGATGGTGTTAAATGTTTAGATTCTAATATGAAAGTCCCCAACAGTGGGACGAGGTAGCCATTGATCACCAGCACAAGGGGACAAATTTTCCATGCGTTTCACAGTGAAAAGTTTCAACTTCCATTTGACGAGACACTCACCGGCACTGGATGGCCGTTAAGGGTGCAAATGATGACCGTTAAGGCTGCAAATTGGAGCTCTGCGACTGCACGCACGCAGTTTCACTTCTGTCAAGCAGCATCCACTTCATGTTTAGTTCTTGAATTGCACATTGTAGCTTTTGGGTTTGAACTGTAATCGAGCAGCCAAATATTTATTGTAATCTCTTGTAATTAATTAAGAGGAACTTCGGTGAGACGCTTCACTACTTAAAATATGCTTTTGATCCTCAAATCCCCATCAAAATTCATTTTGGTTCCCAAACTTTCAATTGTTATATACTGCATTCCTAATATTCCATTACATAAGCTCAGATAAAATTAAAAGAATTATTTATGTATCATTCAGATATGAACAGATGGAATATCATAACTTCCTAGATAAGTAATAATACGTATTACGGATGGCAATTTTAACTCATAAAGCGAAGATTCACCTTGTCATGTTCGAGGTAGATATTTTTCACCTTTTGTTAGGATAAAGATAAAGAGTAGAATTATTTTTGTCCTCACTAGCAGGAACATAGCGAGGATAGAAATAAGTATATTCCAACTTTATCCTATTGGCCTTATACTTAAGTACTATATTACCCTTATATATTTTTATATCTATAAAATTATTCTAACAAATTTTACTAAAAATTTATATATGTTATTAAAGAAAGGATAGGGCTGGATGGGAGAAAGATGAGAGGGGGATGGCATGGATATTGAGATTTATCATTCCCTACGAAGTGTGGATGGGAATGAAAAAAATTTCTATTTATGGGGATAGGTCAAGGTGGAGATTTTTTTCTTTGGCGGACATGAAGAGAAGGATTGGGGTTTTTCATTGTGATGTGGGATGTACTATGCAAAAGATTAACGTAGAGCAATTATTTAGATTTTAAGGTGCTTTACTTTCCGAAACGAGTAAGAATAAACTAAGGATAAATATGTCAAGAGTAAAGTAACTATCTGCAAAATACAATTCACTAAGTAATAAAGAAAATAGGATCCTAAAGTTGAGAAACCACTACTTAGAACATACTCTTTCTTCAACAAAATAAAACATATAAGAAGGGATGGGTCTAATTACCAGGCAATGATGATCTTCGTCCTAAAAGATTGGATCACACAACTCTTAGGATGGGCCCCTGAAAGAAGAAGCTATGATTCCGCGGATGTTTCGGCTTTCCTTTAGATGGTTCTAAAGGCAAGAAGAACTTTATCTAAGGATTATAGCACCTTGGCGTCTTGGGGTTGGGATGCTTGGAACAGGCGTTGGAACGGATATTTATTGGGCCTATCACCCTCTTCCTCATGAAGTGTCAATGCTCAGAGCACTAGAAAATAGAAGAAGAAGATTCTTTTTCATTAATCATCAATTGTTCTCTATAAAAAGAAGGAAGGAGTTTTTATAATAAACCCTAACCCTTGAATTACATGAAAAAAAAAAGAAAAAAATAAGGGTACCATACTATTTTTAAATAAGGAGATAGGTGGCATCCTGAAATAAGGGAAAGAGATCAGGGATAGCTTTCCAAATAAGGAGATAGGCATCATCTTGAAATAAGAAAAAGAGATAAGGGATGGCTTTCAAAATAACAAGATAGAAGGCATCTTGAAACAAGGGAAAGAGATTAGGGGATGGCGGCATATTCTGCTTTTTATAAGAGGTGGATGGTAAGTTACCTTCCATAGAGGGCTTATTTGCTTCCTTTTATGCTGAGATGACTTCATGAAAATCTTGGAATGTCCTAATTGAGTAGATGACGTCTACTTTGACTAGGATTCCATGTGGCTGATGAGGTGGCGCACTGAATATAGTCCTTCATGGTCTTGGGTCTTGAACTTCTTATACTTTGACTCAATAAATCTTGACTTAACTCAAATAAAAATCACTGGACTCATACTGATAAAACTTGATTAAAGGACTTAAAGTCAAACCAATATAAAGTAAGAAATCTATAATGACTCTGAACTCAAATGAATTAATAGGAATCAAAAGTCCAACTACATCAATCAGAAATCCATAATGAGCTCAGTAACCTCTGTCTGATCTTGGTGCCCACACCAATTCTTTCGGAATGGGAGAAACTCGATCCTATCGAGTAAGGGTCAATCCAGCTCTGGTAATGCTCTAATAGGTCTGGGTCAAGGCACTGCAGATCCTCTCGAGTGATCCATGAATTCTCAGATTCTAATCAACCTTGTCAACGAACTAAATAACATTGGTAGCCTTTTAATTTTCCCAAGTAGTAATAGCTTGGTCATCTAGGATATGTTCAATCCTTTCTACGCTTCCATGTAAATTTATTAGTGGATACTCATGTATTAATATATGTTTTTTTAATAATAAAGTATTATATGTATTCAGCCATGTGGCTTTCAGTAAACTTGAGCTTTAACATCATCATGTTGGATAATCAATTGAATTCTAACATTTAAACCAACAGGAAACGAGTCAACAATGTAAATGAAATTCTTACTTCACTACACAAAAATGGATGAATAACTATGCTTTTTTCCCAACGCTACATCGTAGCGTCTGAAGTTTTCGAATCAGGCCATAATAAGTTTTAACGACGCTTCAAAGCGTCGGGCGCTCGATTTCTGATGAAGTGTTGGTAATGTATTTTTTACATCCCGCCACCACTTCTTTTTTAATTTTTAAGCAACTGCCAAAAAATTTTCGGAAGATCAAAACATAAATCAAACTTGCCCCCTCCCTCTCCTCGGCCCTGTTTCTGCCATGGATGATTTCTTCGGGGCTTACCAGGCCTCTGGCGGCGACTACAATGACCGTCCCATTTGAAAACCCATTCCTATCTTTCTTCCCTCTCTTTCGTTCTTCCTCCTCTTTCCCTCTCCTCCTCCCTCTTCTCATATTTCTTTTCTTTGGCCGAAGCTTCGATACCCCGCTTGGAGTTGAGCTCGGTCAAAGCTCTGTCACCAGAGCTTCGTAGCTTGGGGATGTGGACGAGGAAGACGATGCCCTTGGAACCATGGCCAAGGATGGCGACGGCCCTCAGTCGCCGAAGTCCAGTGGCGACGGCGGCAGTTGGTCTGCCATCACCACCTGAGGGAGTTATGGTAATGAGAACGACACTGGAGCAGCGAGGGTTTTATTTTGCAGCATTGAAGGTTACGTTGCCACCGAATCCGGCCGATTACCCATTATTATTATTATTATTATGATGCTTTCTTGAAGATTAGATGCTTTGATTAACACTTTTCCATCTTGTCAAAGTTAAAAGATTCTAATTCCAACCCGGAAAGATCGTCGCCTTCGTCATCCCGCATTGCTCCGGTGGCGATCTCAATACTCTCGCTGGCGCCAGATGGAGCAGATGTTTTCCCGACGATGTCATCCGGTGAGATTCCCCACTCTCCATCTCCCAGTCTTCAAATCTATCCAATTTTTTCAGAAATTTTTCCAAATTCTTAAATTAAATCTGGTGCTCTTTTTGATCTCCCTTAGATTCTACGCGGCGGAGATGGTGCTCGCGCTTGAGTACCTGCACGGATTGGGGATCGTCTACGCCCGAGAATGTTTTGATCCACGAAAACGGCCATCTGATGCTCATCGACTTCGACCTCTCCCGCAAGCTCCCGGCAAGATCGTGGTAAACTACCCACCGAGAAATCCGACCTCGACCGCCACCGCGATCCTCTCCCATCGCCACCTCGCAGAAAGAAGAAGCGCTTCCACTCTGCTTCCTCTGAAATTCCGGCGTGTCGTGAGGAGCCGATCGGTTCTCATCAACTAAGTTGAAGAAAATAAAGGGAGTCCAATTTGATGGCTCAACTACAAAATGATATCGATTGCTATTTGGATTTGTGGGTACACCTGAGCTTACTAAGTTTAGAATAATCTTTTTGTCTTTTTTGTTGTTATCTCACTAGAATCCTGGGCCGATCTCGATCACTTTCGAAGTTAGCTTGTCAATTTGTTCAAGTTTCTGCTTGCTCTTTCTTTAAGACGCGGTTCCAAAGGATAAGCTCACAGGATGAAAATTAAGGGAGCGCACCGACTCACCGAAGGACTCATCGTCCGCCGGCAGCAAGTCGACCCTGTCGTCAACTTCGGGGAAGTCGAACTTGTTCGTAGGAACGGAGGAGTATATGGCGTCGGAGATTATCCGGTGGGATGGCCATGATTTCACCGGCGACTGGTGGAGCCTCGGCATCGTTCTCAAGAAGCTGCTGCATCTTCTTCCGACGACCCCTGCTCTTTTGTGCTTGTTATTTTTTTAAAAAAATATTATCGACGCTTTAAAGCATCAGTAAAATTAAGATTTGCTAACGCTTAAAAGCGTCGAGGCTTTTCGACGCTTTTTAAAAGCGTTGGAATTTTTTGTCTCCACTCCTACTTTCTCGACGCTTGTAAAAGCGTCGGGACAATATTTTCCAACACTTTTAAGCGTCGGCAAACAATATTTTTAGCGTCAGGATAGCAGAAATTTGTTGCAGTGAGCTTGCTATATGAATTAAGAGAGATATTGCTATCCACTCAAATCAAAAGAATTTGGTTTAATATGAGTTCTTGTGCTTCCTATCAATCCAGTTGATTTATATTGGGCTACGATCTATGCCGAATTTATCAAACCGATAAAGATATCTTACAATCTCTAACATCAAAGACCGCAAGCTACAATCATTATACAAAATTCAAGGCGGCGATGGTATATGTGTTCAAGTTCGGATGCATTGGCTAAGCACCAAAACCGTCAGAGTGGGGAGTTGGATTGTTTAGCTTGAAAGCTTCTCTCGGTCCAATTTTTAGCTAGAGGATGGGACTTAAATTTCTATGGAAAATAGATGGAGGAACTGTTTGAGTTTGATCCAGTCCAATACCATGAGTTAGATCGGCTTCAACTCTGGCCTTGAGATTTAAACTTGTGAATGATTTTGGAGCCAGGTCCATCGCAATCCATTGGCATCCTTGGTCCCATCAAAATATTTCAGAAAAGTATTATTGCAGCACTAGAGTAGGCTAAAATATACTTTTTTATTCTTAAATTTTTATTCTAAATTTATTTTGATCCTCAAACTTTTAATACTTCAATTTAATCCCTTTCTATTTAAAAACATATTTTTTTAATAATAATTAAAATTGATAAAATAATTAATATAATATATTTATTTAGAAATATAGTTTGCTATACATATCCTACATAACAAGTTATTAAAAACTCAAATGAGAATTGACATATTCTGTAGTCCACTAACGTCATGCGAAGACATTAAGAATATTATATTGTTAAAACATAACGGGTTAGGCAGCGACAACTGAAATGTTGATTGATTTGAGGATCAAAATGAATTTTAACCAGGTGGAGCAAAATTATATTTTTAGCATTAAAATATAATAAAAAAATAGAGATCAGGAAAAATTGATGCCACAGCAATGGGAGGGTTATAACGAGGAGGATGAACCGGGGGTGGTTCACTTGTAAGATGGATGATGGTAGAAAAAGAAAGAATGAACGGTTAATAAAATTTTGAAAGAAAAACTTAAAAATTTTAAGAAAATAAGAGTGGCAGGAAAGTAGGAAAAACAACTTGAAGCATCCAAAAGTTGTTAGCATAATAAATAAAAATACTTTAGTAATCTATATATTTCAAATAAAATTATTTTCAAATAATTATAAACATATTTATATCATCATTTGTTTTGATGATAGTGTTAAAATTTCAACGATTTGATCTTTTTTTTTATATATTCAAACTTTTATTTATTACACTTTAGTCCCTTATATTTTAATAATATTATATTTTTAATATTTTATTTTATGTAGTTAATTAAAATTGATGATATAGCTGGCATGTGACCCTAGCTATCAACTAACTTATAAGTTTATATTTAGGAAGCACGTTATTTATTTTATTAATTGTTTATGTAACTAAATATAAAAAGTATAACATTTTTAAAATGTGATGGTTTTCATAAGGTAACAATGTAGCTAACTGGCGAAAATGTTAGCCCTATAAAACCATCCACTTCACTAGGCGAGTTGACCACTTATTAACACCAAAAAGATAAATGAGGAAAAAAGGAGCAAATCAGATCAAAATAAAAATAAATAAATGTGAAAAAAGGGAGAAAATGAGGGAGAGGAGGATACCAAGATGACAGCCAAGAGCAAAGGGTAAGGGAGCATAGGTAGCCAGCGTGACGATGGTGTTAAATGTTTAGATTCTCAAGAAAAGTCCCTAGCGATGAGGCGAGGTCGTCATTGATCACTAGCACAAGGGGACAAATTTTCCATGCATTTCACAGCGAAAAGTTTCAACTTCCATTTGACGAGACACTAACTAGCATTGGATGGCCGTTAAGGCTGCAAATGATGGTCGTTAAGGTTGCAAATTGGAGTTCTGCGATTGCACGCACAGTTTGCTTTTGTTAAGCAGCATCCACTTCATGTTTAGTTCTTGAATTGCACACTGTAGCTTTTGGTTTAAAGTGCGATTGAGCAACCAAATATTTATTGTAATCTATTGTAATTTAATTAAGAGGAACTCCTGTGAGACACTTCACTGCATAAAATATGCTTTTGATCATCAAATCCCCATCAAAATTCATTTTGGTTCCCAAACTTCCAATTGTTACATACTACATTCCTAATATTCCATTACGTAAGCTTAATAAAATTAACAGAATTATTTGTGTCATTCAGATACGAACAGATGGAATATCATAACTTGCTGAATAAGTAATAATTCATATTAGGGATGACAATTTGACTCATAAAGTGAAGATTCACCTTGTCATGTTCGAGATAGAGATTTTTCACCTTTTGTTAGGATGAAAATAGAGATTAGAATTATTTTTATCCTTACTAGCAAGAGCATAGCGAGGATAGAAATAAGTATATTCTTTCTTTATCCCTATCCTATTGGCCTTATACTTAAGTACTATATTACCCTTATATATTTTTATATCTATAAAATCATCCTAATAATTTTTACTAAAAATTTATATATTATTAGAGAAAGGATAGGGCTGGATGGGCGAAGGATGAGAGGGGGATAGCATGGATATTGAGATTTATCGTTCCCTACGAGGTGTAGATGGGAATGAAAAAAAAAAAATCTGTTTATAGGGATAGGTTAGGGTGAAGATTTTTTTCTTTAGCGGACATGAAGAGGAGGATTGGGGTTTCCCATTGCCATCCCTAATCTATATGTTGTGTCAACTATTCCATTAATTTCCACTAATTCCATGTAATGGGATATTCGGAATATAATATTCTTAAAATATGAAGGATTTAATTGTAATAATTAAAAATTTAAGAATCAAAATGAATTTTGAGTAAAAGTTTGAGAATCAAAAGTATATTTTGGCCTAATTTTTAATATATCTAATCCTAAGGGCTTAAAAAAAGGCCAAACCAAATTATGGGTTGGTGGCTTATTCAGAATTGGACACCAATATGGGATGCGAGGGTGGATTATAAGACCTTCAAAATATGAACATGATATATTATTTAATTAATTATTTTATTTTGATTTTATGATCTAAAATGTTTGGTCATGAAATTATTTATTTTTCAACTAGTTCAACAACTTTTTCTTTCATATTGAAAATTTTATAAAAATTAATATGGGACAAGCTGACCTAGCATGTCCATGTGACCAAAAGCAAGCAATTGGGCTGATTGGGCTGCTAGGATAAAGGTGTTGATCTATTTGGGATCCTCATCCTATTTGGGGCATTGACTAGTTCAGGTGAGATTTTACTATCTTATTTAGAAAAGACTTTCTCATTGCCTTATCTGTAAATCAAATATATTAGAACCATCCAAGAGAGGAATCTAGCTCAAATTCTAATTATTACACTCAACATTTATAAAATTTAATTATTTATAAAATTTCTTAGCCACCTCACATTAATGACATGGCCAAAATAGTGATGGCCATGTTCCGAACAATGCAATTACTGCAGCCTTCCCATCAACTAGGTGTCACAAAAATAATTTTCTAACCATTAGCACAACCTTAAATTTTATCTTGCATATAAAAGTGTCCCTTTCAACTGATCTGTAGAGAGAGAGAGAGAGAGAGAGAGAGAGAGAGATAAAGAGTAGTAGGGGGTGGAAGTTTGGTCATGGATGAGCATTTGTCAATGCATCATATTCTAATAAGCGGCAACTATTGGTTGGTTAGGCTATTGCGAAGCTCTAATTAAAAAGACTACAATCTATGATTCTTTAAAAATACTATCCAATTTTAATATGACATATAGTTAATTAAAATATTTTTCTCATTTATTAATATGCATAACATTATGAGGGGAAAATGTCTATGATTCTTGGATCAAACGTATCTATTGGTTTGGAACTTTGGATTGTGTCCAAAGCCTACCAAATTTTTGTCTTATTTAATACATAAGTAGGCTCCAATGATAGTTGATGTGGCTAATCACAGTCAGGCATCATGATAACAACCTGCACGATTTTTCGAACGTAAGTAGCTTCAATCGGTCTCGGATTCGGCTCGGCCATGGTTTCGGCCTTGGATTCGGCTTGGCCACGGCTTCAGCATCGAATTCGGCTTGGCCTCGGCTTCAGATTCATTTCGGCCTTGGCTTCGGCCTTGGATTCGTCTCGGCCATGGCTTCAGCCTCGGATTCGGTTCGGCCACAGCCTGGGACCAAAGGACCCTCATGGCGGTCATAGAGTTCAACGCCTGCTCAGATTAGTTGGTTTAGATGAAAAAAAAAAGAAAAGAAAAGAGAGTTGACAGAGCAAAACTTACCCAGAGATGTGCCACAGATGCCTCTCGGAAGAGTGTAGAGGTCCCTTGATGTTGGAAGAACCTCTGTAACTCGGGCACGGAGGCCTAGGCCACTGTCCGCTCGGCCCAGCGGTTATAGCGGGACAAGATCGATGGGAAAGAAAGATCGATGTCATCTCCCTCCGCTGATCTAGCGGCTACAGGCGAAGGGTTAGCCTCCGATCCTGCTTCTTCTGGCTCCTTAGCTGGTGAGGACGCCTTAGCTGTCGCCCCTTCGGTGGATAGGGCGGCTTCTGGAGTCGGCCTAGTAACCAAGCCCACCGGTTCAACTTTGGGAGCTGTGGGCGGTGGTGATGGCGCCTTAGTCCCCCGCTCGGCAGAGTGTCGGTTAGATCAATGGGAGATGAAAGCGGCGCCGGTAGAGGCGAACGAGGCCGTTTTGGCGCTGGTAGAGGCGAACGAGGCCGTTCTTCCTTGGCCTCATTTCTTCCCAAAGCCTCTCCAACCTCGATTCTATTGACAACTTCGATGGTGGCCCTCTTTTCGACAGGGGCCCTATCCGCTTTGGCCTTTCTCTTCTTCATGGTGGCCTATCTTATTGTTTGAAGTGAAGGTTCCATACCTGCGGATCAAAAGAACTTGTAATTATTACAAAAGGAGAAGGAAAAGAAATAAAAGAGGGAACGGTTGGCCGCTCACCATTGCTAGGAGCAAGTCCTGCCAGCCAATGGTTCTGCTCGGCTAACAACATGTTACACCGAGGGATGTCGGCAGTGATCAATTTCCGAATGCCTCTTTATCTCTTGGAGTACTATCGGGTCTCTATTCAGCTCGGTCTCGGGAATTCTCCACTCGGCTCTTACCCCCTCAACCTGGGCGAAGAAAAACCTATCTTTCCACCCTTTGATGGAAGTGGAAAGATATAACTTAAGGGTTCTGGTTGGCTTAGGGGCGAAGGACCACCAACCCGATTGTTTCCTAAGGGTGTAGAAACAACGAAAGAGAGAGACCCTAGCCTCAATCCCCTGAATGTGACATAACACTAAAAAACTTACAAGGGTCCGAATGGAGTTTGGAACCAACTGCGCCAGAGTCAAAGAATACTGATCTAATACATTAAGTATAAAGGGATGGATGGGAAGACGAAGGCTGGCCTTAAAGCATGATTAATAAAGGGCGACCCGGCCAGGGCAGAAGGAAACTACTCTGTCCTCGGGAAGGGGTCGGTAAAGACGGAGGTTGGTAGGGATTTGGTATTGAGCCCTGAGATTGATAATCTCTTGGGCGGTCATGATAGAGGCAGTCCTCTTGGGAGACTGCCTCAAAAGGGAGGAGGGGCCGGCCACAGCCGGATGACGCCGAACGGGGGCCTGTCCGGTGGGCAATTCCCGGCGGGAATTCGCCCAGCAGCTCCCCACTGCTCCGTTGGGACATCCTCCGGAGGAGGACCAGCTAAGCGGGGGAGAGGGAGAAGGTCGAGGATTGGGGGAATAACCCCTGGAATTAGAAATCGAGCATGATGGGGAAGAAGCCATGGAAACAGAACTGACCTGAAGGATATGAAGCCAACGAAATCAGGGACGAAGAACTTGGGAGGTGGGAGATGAACATGCTCAAGCGGGACCGAAATGGGGAAGAAGGCGAAGAAGGTGAAGGCGGCTCCGGTCCAGGATAATCCCCTTTTTATAGCCCCATCTTTTCAAAATCATCCCGCCTAACTCGCTTTGCACACTTGTCTGCTTGCCATTGGGGATGGCTATGGCAACCGCCCAGGGCGGGAAACACGAAGGTCACTACCAATGAAGGGACGGCGGTGACCTCACCGTAATGATGCGCCTGCTCAGCACTCAGAAAATCCTCCTCGATCCCAACAACCGAGACAGGCGAGACGATGGCGCTACAGCATCCGATGCGTCATTAAAGGAAGGATGGCCCTCGACACGTGGCACGTGGAGATTAGCCACTGGGTGATAAAATGCCCTCTTTCGATGGTAGAAACATGCTCACCCATCTCGAGGGCGGGAGGGCATCTGATGTGGCTAATCACAGTCAGGCGGCATGATAACAACCCGTACGACTTTTCGAACGTAAGTAGCTTCAATTGGCCTCGAATTTGGCTCGGCCACGGCTTCGGCCTCGGATTCGGCTCGGCCACGGCTTCGGCCTCAGATTCGGCTCGGCGATGGCTTCGGTATCTGATTCGGCTTGGCCTCGGCTTCAGATTTGTTTCGGCCTCGGCTTCGGCCTTGGATTCGGCTCAGCCACGGCTTCGGCCTCGGATTCGGCTCGGCCATGGCTTCGGCCTTGGATTCGGCTCGGCCATGGCTTCGGCCTCGAATTCGGCTCAGCCACGGCTTCGGCCTCGGATTCGTCTTGGCCTCGGCTTAAGATTCATTTCGGCCTCGGCTTCAGCCTCGGATCCTGCTCGGCCACAGCTTCGGCCTTGAATTCTACTTGGCCACGGCTTCAGATTCATCCCGGCCTCGATCTTGGCCTTAACATCAGTTCATACCACGCGAACTCTGCCCTCATGAAACCAACTCCGAATATCGAGCTCGGTGATCTAAAACACCAACTGCAACACGGCTGACCCGCATATCATTACCAAAATCATGGGTAGTTGCCAGCGTACTCAACAATCGCCGGTATGTACGGCGACTGCTCAGCAACGATGTACCTACCCGCTGTTCACAGAGCTGATCCTGAGGGATTCGATGGTTCTAATGAGGGAAAAAAGGGACCTCAGACAGGTATAAAAAGAGGACCCAAACTCACAAGAGGAGGTAAGCAAAAACTCTCATCTAAATTCCTGTTCTTCTCAAGTCGCTAACTTGAGCGTCGGAGGGTTCCCGCCGGAACCATCGGCTCAGGACTTCTTTTGCAGGTTCCAAGCCAAAAAGGAGACAGCCCTGTCACATTCCTAAAAACACGCAAAGGTCTTTTCTCGCCCGACGCTCTTCGAAAGTGATTTGGTGGCAACTGATTGGCACGCCAGGTAGGGGGCACACGGCAGATAGACGTTTACCCCCACGAATCTGCGACCCCGTGACATCGGCAAGAAGACGATGGTGATGACGCGAGCTCAGGAAGCTTCTACCAGCCAGGCCGTGGGACGCCTCCGCGGGCTGAGCAATCGGAGGCCAACCTCCCTACTCCGTCTCCTGCACAGCCGCAGGTTAGCCAGGCCTATCGGCTTGATGCCCTGACCCAGTAGGTGCAAGACTTGATGGTGGTGGTGCGAGGACTGCAGGAGCAGGGCTTCGCCGCCATGCATGTGCCACCTCAACCCCCACCACATGCGGAGGGCCATGTAGCCAGCCAACTTCATCAGGGCAGGACCCCTCCTAAGGCCTCCCACCACTCGCCCCCAAGGCCTCGGCATCGGGAGACCTCCAAACGATGACAGTCTCTTTCTCATCATTCCGATCGCTCTCACAGGCGGTGTGGTGAGAAAGAACCAAGGCACGTGCACTCCTTGCACCGGCATCCTTCCCCATCTTCATCCTCTGACTCCTCAAAAGAGGACACCAATAGGAAGACCGTTCATCGGGCCAAGCAGCGGCTGGATGAGTATCATCGGCGGTTGGTGGAACTTGGCCGCCGGATTGCCAACCAACATGAAATGGACGACGACCATCGCCCTTCGCTCTCTCGCCGCATTATGGAGGAGTCAGTCCCACCTCGGTTTCGTCTTCCCCAACTGGATCCCTACGATGGCACTACGGACCCCCTGGACCACCTAGAAAGCTACAAGGTCCTCATGCAAGTCCAGGGAGCGATGGACTCTCATCTCTATGTAGCCTTCCCAGCTACTCTCCGGAAGGCTGTGCATGCATGGTATTTCCGTTTACCACCACGCAGTATCAACTCTTTTAAGCAACTCGAGTGATCTTTCCTGGCTCACTTTGATGCATGCCGAAAGATCCTCCGAGTGGCTGATAGCCTGTTCGTCGTCCAGCAGAGGAGCGATGAATCCCTTAAAGATTTTGTGGCTCGATTCAAGGAAGTGGCACTGGAGGTATATAACCTTGAGGACTCTGTGGCTACGTTGGCTCTGAAGAGAGGACTCCGTCCGTCCAGGTTTGCCTATTCCCTAGATAAAAAGCCTCCTCACTCCTATGCCGAACTATTGAGCTAGGCACAGAAGTACATTCGTGCAGACGAAGCAGATTCCTCCAGGAGGAAGGTTGACAAAGGATCTGGTAAGAAGCCTGCACCTTCGGAACCAGCTGGGACACGGTCCAGAAAGCCGAAGCCACCCCATCGGTCAGATAATCGGCCTCAGATGCTGGTCCCCAAGGCGTAGTTTACTCCGCTGCTTGCCCCTATATCCCATATCCTATTAGAAATCGAGGAGGAGCCCTACTTTCGACGTCCACCCCCATGAGGCCTGGGATCCCCTGCAACAAGGAACTTTACTACCGATATCACAGAGACTATGGCCACGATACTGAAGACTATGCCTACTGAAAAAAGCTATCGAGGAACTTGTTCAGCAAGGCCATCTAAGCAAATTCATCCGGAGGGGGAACCCTGTTGCCGCGGTCCGTCGGCACCTCCCACACTACAGATTAGCGTAGACAATGCCCAACGGAGAAGACGGTGGCCATGATCTCCTGGGGGCAGGCAGCAATTCCAAAGGATAGCGAGAGGAGGAAGAAGGCTCTATAATCCCCTTCTCCAAAAGGGATCTAGAAGGAGTAGTGAATAAGTATGATGATAACGTCGTCATCTCTATGACGATCGCTAAACATCCTATAAAGCGGATTCTAGTTGATAGTGGAAGCTCAGTTAATGTTTTGAGTTATGATGCTTTTGTTAGAATGAACCTGCCTACAAGTTCTCTTCTACCCGTCACCACTCCCTTAATGGGTTTCACTGGAGACTCCATCAGGGTTGAGGGAGAAGTCACCTTTCCTGTTACCGCTGGGATTCCACCGCGTCAGAGCGCAGTTCTCATGAACTTCCTGGTGGTTTGGGTCCCACTGGCTTACAATGCTATTTTGGGGAGACCTGTTTGAACCTGCTGGATGCTGTCATCTCCACCAAGAGGTTACTTGTAAAGTTTCCCACCAGCAAAGGAGTTGGAGAGATGAGGGGAGAATAGAACCCGTTACCGCTTTGCTATCACTTAGCCCCCAGTCCACAAGAGACGGTGTCGGCAACATCGCCTGAACCACTCGACCCTCGAGACTTGGAGAGGAGAGGGCAACCAGCTGAGCACCTTCTGACTTTTCCCTTGGGGGAGGACCCGACGAGAATCATCCAGGTCGGAGCACTACTCCCGGAAGAGGCACGCAATTAGCTCCTTGTTTTCCTTCGTGCCAACTCCAACATCTTCGCATGGTCATCATCCGACATGCCAGGCATCCCTGAGGAGATAATCACTCACTGGCTCAACCTCAAGCCAGAATGCTGGCCTGTGCGATAGAAGAAGAGAAGCTTCACTCCAGATAGGTAGAAAGCCATCAACGAGGAAATCCACAAGCTGAAAGCTGCAGGCCACATTCAGGAAGTTCACTACCCCGAATGGTTGGCCAACGTCGTGATGGTCCGCAAGGCCAACGGAAGCTGGACGATGTGTGTAGACTTTACTGACCTCAACAAAGCATGCCCCAAGGATAGCTTTCCTTTGCCTCTAATCGACCAACTGGTGGACGCTACGTCGATCATGAGACCCTTAATTTCATGGATTCCTTCTTTGGGTACAACCAAATCTGGATGAACCCGACAGACGAGGAAGCTACCTCTTTCATAACCAAGATGAGAATATACTGCTACAAGGTGATGCCGTTCGGACTGAAGAACATGGGAGCCACCTACCAAAGGCTAATGAACAAAGTCTTTGAGGACTAGATCGGACACAATATGGAGGTATACGTGGACGACATGTTGACAAAAAGCGTCCGTGCCACCAACCATATCGCCGACCTAACGGAGACCTTCAGCAACCTTCGTTGATACCAGATGAGATTAAACCCACGCAAGTGTGCCTTTGGGGTAACAGCTGGCAAATTCTTGGGTTTCATGGTGACACAATGAGGAATCGAGGCGAACTCCGATAAAGTCCAAGCCATCTTGGACATCAGATCTCCCACCAAAAAGAAGGAAGTGCAGCGCCTAGCTGGAAGGGTAGCGGCTCTGAGCTGTTTTCTATCCAAGTCCGCGGAGAGATGTCTGCCTTTCTTCAAGGCTCTACGCAAAGTCAACGGCTTCGAATGGATGAGAGAATGCAAGGAGGCCTTCAATGGGTTAAAAGAATTCCTATCCATCCCGCCACTGTTGTCTAAACCAAAGGCCAAGGAAGAACTCTTTCTGTACCTTACGGCCTCTCCTGAAGTTGTCAGCTTCGTGCTTGTTCGCATGGACACCGACGGGACACAAAAGCCAGTATACTACACCAGCAAGGTACTCCATGACGCTGAGACTAGATATTTGAGAGTTGAGAAGATCATTTTCGCATTAATCGTCTTTGCCCAGCACCTCAGGCCCTATTTCCAAGCTCACCCGATCATGGTGGTCACCAACCAACCGCTCAAGGCGATCCTTTCTTATCCTGATACTTCTGGCCGATTGGCAACGTGGCGCTCAAGTTGGGAGAGTTCGACCTGTCGTTCCAACCCAAGAGAGCTATGAAGTCCCAAGTCTTGGCGGATTTCCTGGTCGAATGCACTTGGGCAGAAGAGCAGCTGGAAGAATCCCATGCAAACCCCTTGGGTGCTGAAACCGAGGAGGGAGGGAATGATTGGCTCCTTCATGTAGATGAAGCGTCAAACTCTCATGGAAGTGGAGCGGGCCTCATTCTAGCTAGCCCAGACAGAGTGGTGGCCGAGTACGCCCTTCGTTTCCTTTTTCCAACTACCAACAACCAAGTTGTATGAATATGAAGCCCTACTGTCAGGAGTAAGACTAGCTCGTGAGCTCGGGGCGAAACGTCTTAGAGTTTTCACCAACTCCCAGCTAGTCTCCGGCCATATAAAGGGGGAATATGAGGCGCAGGATCCCACTATGTCCCACTACTTAAATATGGTGTGGTCATAGGTTTCTCCCCTAGCCCACTTCAGCATCAGCTACATTCCCCGAGCGGAGAATGCTAGAGCTGACGCATTGTCTCGGTTGGCCACCTCGGCCGACGGACCTTGGGGAGAACTTACGTGGAGCACCTGGAAGCCCCAAGCATTGATGCAGTGGAGGAGTCCATGCCAGTCTGCCAGGAACCTTCTTGGATGAACGCTTATAACCAGTACTTCGCCACTGGTGTCCTCCCAGCCAATCTTGCCGAGGCCAAGATTTTCAAATGGCGAGTACACAAGTTCCTAATGTTTGACGGACAGCTGTACTGGAGGTCTTTCTCTCATCCCCTCCTTAGATGTGTTGGTCCTACGGACACCGACTACATCCTCCGAGAGATTCATGAAGGCATCTGCGGAAACCACTTGGGGGGGGCAGAGCTCTTTCACACAAAGCCCAACGCCAAGGCTATTACTAGCCCACCATGCGGGAAGACGCAGCCGAGCTATTCCGGAAGTGCGATAGTTGCCAGTGGCATGCCAACATCCAACGACTGCCAACCTCTCGGTTGAGCCCTCTATCGGCTCCATGGCCATTCGCCCAGTGGGGAATTGACATCTTGGGACCATTCCCTCCAGCTTTTGGCCAGCGAAAGTTCTTGCTCGTCGCCATCGATCACTTCACTAAGTGGGTAGAAGCCGAAGCACTGGCCAAGATTACCAAAGCTAAGGTGAGGAACTTCTTCTGGAAGTCTATGATTTGTCGGTTTGGACTACCCCACACACTTGTTACCGACAACGGACGCCAGTTCGACAATGTACCATTCAGAGATTTCTATGCCGAACTAGGGATACACAAAGGTTCACTTCTGTCTGTCACCCGCAAACAAATGGGGCTACCGAAGTGATGAACCGGACAATCCTACAAGGGCTCAGGACACGCCTGGACAATTTCAAAGGAAGATGGGTAGAGGAGCTCCCGAATGTGCTGTGGACCTATCACACGATGCCCCGGGCTCCCACTGAATAAACCCCGTTCAACCTTGTATTCGGAATGACAGCTATTCTCCCAGTGGAGATTGGCATCCCCAATCCTTGAGTACAGTCATATGATGAAGATGACAATCCAAATCAATTAAGAGCCAACCTCGACCTCGTCGAAGAACTTCGCGACCGAGCACGAATCAGAATGGCCTCCTATTGACAGAGGATTGCAAAGTACTACAATGCCCGAGTTCGTACCAGAACGTTCCTCCTTGGGGATTTGGTCCTCAACAAGCCAAAATCTCCAAACCTTTAGAGGGAGGAAAACTGTCTCCCAATTGGGAAGGGCCCTATCGAGTCACCAACGCACTTCATCACGGGGCTTACTGGATCAAAGAGCTAGGTGGAAAACCTCTCCCTCATACCTGGAACGCGGACAACCTCCGACGGTATTATCAGTAATCTACTAACATATTTAATTCAAACATTTCCTTAGAATGATCATTCATTTTCTTTTTCATTAACAGAAGTATCTAAGCGGTCTGGCTCCTCACTCAAGCTGACTTTGCATCGGCACTCAAGCCCGGCTCCACGTCGGCACTCAAGCCCGGCTCCGCATAGGCACTTAAGCCTGGCTTCGCGTCGGCACTCAAGCCTGACTCCCATCGGCACTTAAGCCCGGCTCTACGTTGGCACTCAAGTGCGACTTCATGTCAGCACTTAAGCCCGACTTCGCGATGGCAGGCAAGTCCGGTTCTGCGTCGGCACCCAAGCCCGGCTCCACGTTGGCGCAACCGATTCCGCACCGGCCCTCGAACGAACCCTTGAATACTTTGCAGCCTGGTCGTTAGTGCTCAAACCCAGGACAATGCTTACACTCACCTACGTGTGACCTAAGCCTCGGCTGTTCTCTATAATTGGCTTGCACCTGCGTACTCACATCGTCCTAATCTCTAAAAATTCATTGGCCACGATACAAATCAAAGGAACAATCGGGCTTGACGCAAACCAAATCAAACCAAATCAACAGTATGAATCAAAAGGGTTTTCATTAAAAGTAAAAGAGTTTACAAAATTGCCGATTAAATCAGACTTGATACAATAAAGAGAAAGCTAAGATTCGACCAGGGCTGAGCCATCATCCTCAGGGACTATCTAGCTCCAGCTCTTCAATCCCTCGAGACCATAAAGTCTTCGTACCTTCTCTTTACAATCTTGCAAGCCGCCATCATATGCAAATGCAGTTGTCTCAGCCAGCTCCTTGTCGAAGGCATCATACTTCCTAAAATCTCTACGGCCTTGGTGGCCCTCTTCTCAGCCTCGGCGGCCCTCTCCTCAGCCTCGATCGCCATGACCTTCAGATCAGCTATCTTGGCATCAGCTCGGCGGGCGATTTCCTTGGCATTTTTGGCCCGCTCTTCAGATATTCCTATATCGATGGAGGCAGAGTGCAGTCACTGCTTCAGCAAGTAAACCTTCGCTTCAGCAGCTTTCTGTTTCTCCTCTGCCACTTGAGCATTGTCAAGTTCATGAGCTACTTGGCGCTGAGCCACTTCAAGCGCCTCCTCGGCCTTTTCAGCCTGAGCCCAGTCCCTAATTTGGGCAGCTTCAGCTTCGTCTTTGGCCTTTTGCGCCTGGGCAGTCTCCGCTCGGGCCTCCTCCAAGGCTGCCTCGGCCTTCTCTGCTCTAGCCCGACTTCTCGAATTTCTCTCATGATTGATCGAGGGTGACCTCGGCCTAAGACCAAAGGCCCCTCATGGTGGTCATAGAGTTCAATGCCTGCTCAGATTAGTTGGTTTATATGAAAAAAAAAAGAAAAGAAAAGAGAGTTGACAGAGCAAAACTTACCCAGAGATATGCCACAGACGCCACTTGAAAGAGTGTAGAGGTCCCTTGATGTTGGAGGAACCTCTGTAACTCGGGCATAGAGGCCTGGGCCACTGTCCGCTCAGCCCAGCGGCTATAGCGGGACAAGATCGATGGGAAAGAAAGATCGATGTCATCTCCCTCCGCTGATCTGGCGGCTATAGGCAAAGGGTTAGCCTCCGATCCTGCTTCTTCTGGCTCCTTAGCCGGTGAGGATGCCTCGGCTGTCGCCCCTTCGGTGGATAGGGCAGCTTCTGGAGTCGGCCTAGTAACCGAGCCCATCGGTTCCACTTCGAGAGCTATGGGCAGTGGTGACGATGCCTTAGTCCCCCGCTCTGGGGGAGTGTCGTTCAGATCAATGGGAGATGGAAGCGGCGCCGGTAGAGGCAACGAGGCCGTTCTGGCATCGGTAGAGGTGAACGAGGCCGTTCTTCCTCGGCCTCATTTCTTCCGGAAGCCTCTCCAGCCTCGGTTCTGTTGACAACTTCGATGGTGGCCCTCTTTTCGGTAGGGGCCCCATCCGCTTTGGCCTTTCTCTAATTTGCAGCGGACTATCTTATTGTTTGAAGTGAAGGTGCCATACCTGCGGATCAAAAGAACTTGTAATTATTACAAAAGGAGAAGGAACATAAGTAAAAGAGGGAACGGTTGGCCGCTCACCATTGCTCGGAGCAAGTCCTGCCAGCCGAAGGTTCCCCTTGGCTAACAACATGTTACACCGAGGGATGTCGGCAGTGATCAATTTCCCGAATGCCCCTTTATCTCTTGGGAGTACTGTCAGGTCTCTATTCGGCTTGATCTCAGGAATTCCTCACTCGGCTTTTACCCCCTCAACCTGTGCAAAGAAAAACCTATCTTTCCACCCTTTGATGGAAGTGGGAAGATATACCTTAATGGTTCTGGTTGGCCTAGGGGCGAAGGACCACCAACCCGATTGTTTCCTAAGGGTGTAGAAACAACGAAAGAGAGAGATCCTAGCCTCAATCCCCTGAATGTGACATAACACTAAAAAACCGACAAGGTCCAAATGGAGTTTGGAATCAACTGCGCCAGAGTCAAAGAGTACCGATCTAATACATTAAGTATAAAGGGATGGATGGAAAGACGAAGGCCGGCCTTAAAGAATGATTCATAAAGGGCGACCCGACCAGGGCAGGAGAAAACTACTCTGTCCTCGGGAAGGGGTCGGTAAAGACGGAGGTCGGTAGGGATTTGGTATTGAGCCCTGAGATTGATAATCTCTTGGGCGGTCATGACAGAGGCAGTCCTCTCGGGAGACTGCCTCACAAGGGAGGAGGGGCCGGCCACAGCCGAATGATGTCGGATGGGGGCCCGTTCGGCGACTAGGCAATTCCTAGCGGGAATTCGCCCAGCAGCTCCCTGCTGCTCTGCTAGGACATCCTCCACGGAGGAGGACCAGCTAAGCGGGGGATAGGGAGAAGGTCGAGGACTGGGGGAATAACCTTCGGAATCAGAAATCGAGCACGATGGGGAAGAAGCCGTGGAAACATAACTGACTGAAGGATATGAAGCCGATGGAATCAGGGACGAAGAACTTGGGAGGTGGGAGATGAACAGGCTCAAGCGGGACCGAAATGGGGAAGAAGGCGAAGAAGGTGAAGGTGGCTTCGGTCTAGGACGATCCCCTTTTTATAGCCCCGTCTTTTCAAAATCATCCGCCTAACTCGCTTCGGACACATGTCTGCTTGCCATTGGGGATGGCTACGGCAACTGCCCATGGTGGGAAGCACGAAGGTCACTGCCAATGAAGGGATGGCGGTGACCTCACCGTAATGATGCACCTGCCCAATACTCAAAAATCCTCCTCGATCCCAGCAACCAAGACAGGCGATACGATGGCGTTGCGTCGTCCGATGCATCATTAAAGGAAGGATGGCCCTCGACGTGGCACGTGGAGATTAGCGTGATGAAGAGCATTAGCCACCGGATGATAAAATGCCCCCTTTGCTCGGATTTGGCTCGGCCACGGCTTCAGCCTCGGATTCGGCTCGGCCACGGCTTCAGATTCATTTCGGCCTCGGCTTCGGCCTTGGATTCGGCTCGGCCATGGCTTTGGCCTCGGATTTGGCTCGGCCATGGCTTTGGCCTTGGATTCGGCTCGACCACGGCTTCGGCCTCGGATTTGGCTTGGCCTCGGCTTTAGATTCATTTCGGCCTCGGCTTCGGCCTCGGATCTAGCTCGGCCATGGCTTCGACCTCAGATTCGCTTGGCCTCTACTTCAGATTTGTTCTGGCCTCGATCTTGGCCTTAACATCAGTTCATACCACGCGAACATTGCCCTCATGAAACCAACTCCGAATATCAAGCTTGGTGATCTAAAACACCAACTACAACACGACTGACCCGCATATCATTGCCAAAATCATGGGTAGTTGCTAGCGCACCCAACAGTCGTCGGTATATACGGTGCCTGCTCAGCAACGACGTACCCACTCGCTGTTCACAGAGCTGATCCTGAGGGATTCAATGGTTCTAACGAGGGAAAAAAGGGACCCCCGGACAGGTATAAAAAGAGGACCCGAACTCACAAGAGGAGGTAAGCAAAAACTCTCATCTAAATTCTTGTTCTCCTCAAGTTGCTAACTTGAGCGTCGGAGGGTCCCCGCCAGAACCACTGGCCCGTGACTTCTTTTGTAGGTTCCAAGCCAAAAAGGAGACGGCCCTGCCACATTCCTGAAAATACGCAAAGGTCTCTTCTTGCCCGACACTCTTCGAAAGTGATTTGGTGGCAACAATAGTAATCATGGGGCATTTATTGTCGAACATTTTTCTCATTTTTATCATAGGAAAACTTATTTATGATTATTAGATCAAACATATTCATTGGTTTGAGTTATGTCTAAACCTACTAAATTTAGGTCTTACGTGATGCACCAGTAGGTTCAAATGATGGCAATCATGGGGTTTATTCTGTCGCCAAGATTTGCTCTCTTTCGCAATAGCAAAATAAAAATAATCAAGGCAAAAGGCCCTAGCCCATCATATGTCATTCCCAATAGAATTTGAGAAATTCTTCTTTTAACAATTTTTTTTTATTTCACATGTAGTACAACCAGACATATAACTTTGCCTTCATAGTATCACTTAGAATTACTAGGCATTATATATGTGAAACTTGGTGAAGGAAAAACAACATTGGTTTAAAAATTAGATTCATTTGGAAGATGAGAATTCTTAACAACTTTGTTTTGTCCATGTCCTGGCTCCTGAGCTGAGGTGGAATATTGATGCATGATTACTGACCCCCAATCACATATCCCTCAAGAAATCCAACAGCTTTGTAGGCATCTTGAATTTTGTTCATCTCAGTTGCAACATCCTTCATACTCATTCTCTCTCTCCATGATTGATTTGAGCATGATAGCCCAACTCTCATCACATTAATCATGCATTCTTGGATTTTCCTCACTGCATTGCTTCCATTCTGTTGGCTATAAGCAATATTGATGTGCTCTGGTAACATTAATAGTGGATCAGCAATGTCCATCACTCTATTAGGGAAAGCCATCTCGGCAAACTTGCTAAGGGTTAAGCCATTTTGAAACATGTCATTAACCGGACTTTTTCCTGTAAACAACTCTAGCAGAAGGATCCCATAACTATACACATCACCAAAGGTAGACACATGAAAACCTTCCCCATACTCTGCAATCCATGTATATCTTAGCTTGAATGCATATTATATAAATAGAAGATTCATAATGGAAAAGAAACATGATTTTAATCCTTCAAAGTTTTTTTAAAAATAATACTTAAAAAAGGAAGGTTAATAGAGGTAGTTACCTGGAGCGACGTATCCAATGGAACCTTTTATTGCAACTGAAGTGCTTGAAGACTGAATTTGTTTGCTCGTGCCTTCATATAGAAACCTTGCTAAGCCGAAGTCCCCCACATGAGCACACATGTCATTGTCAAGTAGAACATTGGCAGGCTTTAGATCACAATGAACAATTGATGGATGGCAATTGTGATGTAGATAATCCAATGCATCGGCAATATCAACAGCTATGCCCAACCTTTGCTCAAGCTTAGACCATTCAAAATGTTATCCCCGTCTAGCTTAGGATGCAACCATGTATCCAAACTCCCATTAGGCATGAACTCGAAAATTAGAGCTTTGAAATCATTGCCTTGAAAATTTATGCTAGAGCAAGATGTTAATATCTTGATGATATTACGATGACGGATGTTTCTCAAAACTTCACATTCCGTAATGAAGCTCTTGGAAGCTCCTTGGTGCAAAAGGTTGAAAACCTTAATAGCCACAATTGAATTATCATGATCCATAATCCCTTTGTATACGGATCCATATCTTCCAGAGCCAATTATGTTGGTAGAAGAGAAACCATTAGTTGCTTGAACCAGCTCTGCATATGAAACTCTGAGATATTGATCCTCCAGCAAAGCAGCAGAGGAAGTTTGTTGTTTTGACTTCTGCTTCCAATAAAGAAAAGCAAAGCTGGAGAGTAATAAAATGAAGATGAATGTAATTATTGGAATCACAAATTTTAGCCATGGAGACGCTTGTTTGTTTTTCAACGATTTCACAGCGCATTTAGGTAACTGAGTTCTGGAACACCCCCACAGAGTCTATCATTGCCAACAAGAGAGATTGCGGTGACATTTTTAAATATTCCCTTCATTGGCACTTCCCCCTCAAGATGGTTGAAAGATAGATTTAAGTAACTTGAAATTTTTAAGTATTCAAGACCATCATCTTCGGAGACTACATAATTCCCATAGCTTGAAAACTTCATATCTTCAAAAGAATATGGAATTTGCCCCGAAAGGTAATTGTGTGAGAGATCTAGTGCTTGAAGGCCCTTGAAGGTGCCCAAAGATGAAGGAATGGTCCCTGTCAAGTTATTGTAAGATAGATATAATCCTCGAAGGCCCTTTATGTTACTAAGAGATGACGGAATGCTTCCATTGAAAAAGTTATTGTTCATAAATAGGAGCTCAAGGACTTCACATCCACCAATTGTGTCTGGAATTTTACCTGTCAGCCTGTTCCCAGAGACAATAAATGTTTTGATATTTTTCAAACTGCCGACTTCTTCTGGGAGTGGCCCAACTAATGAATTGTTAGACAAGTTGATGGAATCTGGCAAAAAAGGAAGACTAACAATTTCTTTAGGTATGGTACCACTGAGATTATTTCGAGAAAGGTCCAGTACTTCTAGTTGCTGGAGATTTCCAAGGCTTGGAGGTATGGGTCCTTGTAAACTATTGCCATATAACTCGAGATTAATCAACTGTGTTAGATTTCCGAGGGAGGATGGAACAGAACCTGTAAACCTATTGTTGAATAAGCCTAAAAGATGCAAATTGCTAAGCTTTCCAACACTTTCTGGAATGGTGCCTGTTAGAAGATTGTCATGCAATAAAAGTACAGTCAGATTGACCAGGTTTTCTATCTCCAAAGGAATACTCCCCGATATTTGGTTTAAACTAATCGATAGATATTCAAGTTGTGTGGAGAGGTTTGCTATTGAAATAGGCAACGCACCCCTTAGATTGTTATCACCCAACCATAGATTTGTTAGATAACTGCAATTCCTGAGAGAAGCAAGAAATTCCCAACCACGGGCATTGTCTGCTTCAATGTTATTTGTATGTATACTTAACCAGGAGAGATATTTAATCTTCCAAGATCAGTGGGCATGAAACCGATAAAATTGTTGGATGAGAGATCAATTTTCTGAAGTCTAGAGGCATTGGAAAGTGATGCTGGAATTGGTCCTCCAATATGGTTTAAATCAAGAAAAAGTTGTCGGAGATCTGGAAGTCTGGTGCCAAAATCGGGTGGCAGGCTTCCCTGCAGCTGGTTTCCTTCAGCAGCCAAAACTTGCAAGGATGAGAGATTGTAGAGGGACGCAGGGATGATACCTGAGAGCATATTTTCTTGCACATCTAATATTTCTAGACGTCCAAGTTGGCCAACTTCTGGGATTCCTCCCTCCAGTTTGTTCGACTCTACAGAAAGCCAGATCAGAGAAGAAAGATTGCCAAGCCATGGTGGGATGACACCTGTGATGTTGTTATTCTGAATTGACAGATATTTAAGCTTGGATAGGTTGCTGATCTCATCAGGTATCCTCCCAGTGAGTTGGTTGTACTTTAGATTGAGCATCTCAAGGCCTAAACAATAGGACAGATTCGCAGGGATTAACCCTGCAAATGAGTTGGAGTTCAAATCGAGATGTTGCAGTCGGCGCAGGCGGCCGATCTCTGGTGGGATCTCTCCGTAGAGACCGTTGTCTGATAAGTCGATTCTTCTGAGAAAGCTGAGGTTGCCAATGAAAGGAGAGAGGGAACCTGCCAGGCCATGAGATGCGAGTTCCAAGGCTGAGATCCTCTGCGTGTCGTGTTTGCGGATGCACGAGACCCCCTCCCAGGCACAGACATGGATGGTGTGATTCCATGAGCTCAGAGCTCCAGGGTACTCGCGTGTTATCTGATTCTTTATAGCAAGCAAGGCCTGCAGGTCTGTCTCATTTCCCAATCGCGAGGAGGACATGAGCGGTGCTAAGGATAGGAGGAGGAGCAGCAGCAAAAATAAAGCAACCGCCATGGATTCCAGTTTATTGCAAAAGCCGATTTCTCAGCAAAAGCAAAGCAAACTCGGAGGATAGAGTTTGAAGAACTGATGCCTCTACTTTATTCATCTATCGATTTATATAGCATCTTACCTGACCCACAGAACATGCAATTTAAAATCAGAATTATTTGATCGCAACTATCCAAGTCGCAGTCAATGGCTAAAATAACTAAAGAGAATGCCCGAGGAGAGATGTTTGAGTGGGGGGTCATCAAGCCCAATGATTGTACTCAAAAGAAAGCCCAGCCCCTATGATTAGAAAATCACCTAATAAACGATGTCAATTCAGAGTAATGGACCTTGATGCTTTCCGGACTCTATTCCATGGCTCTTTCTAGCCGTTCGTGAGACGGTTCTATTCTATATTTGGAGTTCCTAATAAACAAAAAAGCTGTCATTCTTGACATTTTCTTCTCCTCCGGTATATTTTATTATATGTTAAGACAACCTTATCAAATTTGTAACCTTCCATGATTGTCTGGAATTTTAGATGGGTGACGAGAGCCTCTCTCTTTCACATCTTATTATATTATTTTTTAAGCTTGTGAATGCAACATTCTCTCTCCCTGCCTCAATAACTTTCATTGATCGAGGAAGCTTTTTCAATAACGAATGTGGTGAAAAATCGGCTACATATTCAAAAGTATAACGGGAGGCCGAATGATTGTTTCGCCCTTTACATTTTTGATAATATTGATAAAGAAGTGATGACATGGTACTTCTAAAATACAAAGACTTATAGAGGATAGTTATGATTAAATTTGATACAATTGAATAATGTTTCATGCTTAAAATCATATTGATTAGTATTTTTTAATTTATTTTTATTATATATTGAATTTAAAATGACTTGGATGTAATAAAGTTTGTGTATTTCTCTTTCCCCATTTCTCTGCTTGTAAAAATCTTGGCTTCTCTCGGGTCATCCTAGAAACCAAGAAAAAACCCAAGATCTTGGATTAGGGGATGACATCAACTTGCCATAGCAACATGCTAGTATATCTAGAAGAAAAAATAAAAATAAAATAAAAATCTTTTTCAATTAGGTGAAACCTCTTAACCCATCTTAACAAAAATTCTAGCTACCTTCTTTTGAAATAATATTTCAAATGGCAAAGCAACTTAACCTCATAGTATCTTGAAAAGTACCCTGACATCATTGTGACTTATCTTTTGTACATTTTTTTATCCTAATTCATTAATAAAAGCTTGGGGAAACATCTTCCTTCGCTTCCAATTTTAAGTTTAGAAAAAAAAAATTCTTGTCTTCTACCCTTTTGGTTTGTGAAAGTGAGGGAAGGAGAAGAAGGAAGGGTTTCGAGGTTAGGGCCTTTCCCTTGGACCAATGGAACCACAGTTAGGTGTAGTTCCTTTCTTCAGAATCATGCTTTAAAATTGTAATTCAGTTGACTTGTGGTAAACTTGAAAGGATTCTCCATATGCTTAGCTTTTATAGGGTCATGTATAAAGTTTCTCTTCTATGATAGCCTCATCCTCATCATATTTTAATTTCCAAGACCTTATTTTTTCTAGTCAGGGTGGACCAAATACTTTAGTTTTCGTCTCTATCTCTTCCTAAAGAAGTCTTTAGAGCCGAATATTTAACTAATTCTTCTTGTGATTTACTAATAGAACAAACAGTCTGGAGATGATCCATGGAAAAAATTTATTTTTCCATTCAATGTAGACCTGGAATCAGGAAATCCAGTCCACCAACAAGCTCAATTATTTCACTTGCTTTCATGTGGTTGGTTGCATTTCACTAATATTTTTATTTTAAAGATTCTTAATTTGATGAAATTAAGCGTGGACAAAAGCTTAACACCAGGCGTTCACTAATATTAAATTGACTTGTTGGCCTGCAAACGGTGTTTCAGTCTTGAGAATCGCCAAAATCTTGCTTCCACACCAGCCGGCCACCGAGTTCACCTTGGAGCTTTCCGTGGCTACCAAGTTGTTTCATGACTTTTGAAACCCATGCTCGCTGAAGACGGAAGGCGGAATCATAGATTAATTAGTGCATTAGGAACCTGGGATGACATTAACAAATCGAAGGAAACAAGTGAGAAGATGGTCGAAGTAGCGAATAAATAACTTTGCACGCGTTGAAGAGATCCATGCGGGCGTGGGACGGACGGCTGGACGGAGGCTTCGTATGTCTCGGTGAAGGAAGCACGTGAGGTGTTTCCGTGTGAAAACGCCCGGCTTCCGTGTGAGAACGTTTCGCGTGAGGGGAGGCGTCGTGGAGTGGGCTTGGGTCGCTCCACGGGTGGTCTTTGCGTGACGAAGAGAGAGGTCTCTTCGTGAGTGGGCGCGAGTCCTCACGGACGTGGATGAGAACGTGAGCGGTGAAATCTGTGGCAGCCAGTAGGAAAAAAAAAAATAAATAAATTATAAAATTAATTTTTATACTTAGAGAATTATACCATTTTTGTTCTTGAATTTTAAAAAATTATAAAAATAATCCTTAATTTACTTTTTTATCACTTTAATTTTTACCGTTAAATAGGAGAGATGTTATTTATTTTTATTTTATGTGACAACATACGTAGCAGTACACGTGACATTCAAATAGCAAAAAAATTAAAAATTAAAATCTATAACTAACCCATTAATTTATTATTTAATTATTTTAAAAAATAATCATTTTTATTCTAATTTATCCTAATCCATGAGTGCCTACGTACTCGTTGCACTCCACTCTCTTCCCCAGCCCCTACCCCCTCGTCCCCAGTACGCTGCCCTCATCAGCCCTAGGACTAATCAAGATTTGGGTGATCTTGAAAAAAGTTGAGATTTTTAAGGGTTTTTTTTTTGTCTTTGAAAGAAGATCCCTACCGGCAGATTTCGCTATCTGGTGAGAAATTAATCATAATTATATGTTTATTTTTTTCCTCTCAAAATGAAAACCCTAATATCTCGAAGTAGGTTTTATTTATTTATTTATTTATTAATGAATCTTTCGTTGTTTGACTCAAGAATCAAATCTTTGAGATTCTTTCTTTCAAAAAAGAAATGCTTTTTAGGGGGAAAAATATATATATATAGAGTGGTTTGTCGAGGAATTTATGGCTGTTTGGTTCCGGAGACGATCGGTGATCCTTGAGATGTCCGAAGGTAGGGGCAGGGGGTCGGAGGTGGGGTTGAGGGGGCCGAGGGGTTGAGGGGGAGGGGGTTGCGTCGGGTAATGACCGAAGGGGGGGGGGGGGGGGGAAGGGGATCGAGAGTCGGGATGGAAGAGGTTTCAGGAGGATGTCCTCGCGGGCCAGGGGAGAGGGAAGGAGGTCCTAGGGCTGAGGGGGGAGGAGGTCCTCATGGGTGGAGGGGGGGAGGAGAGGGAAGGAGGTCCTAGGGCCGATGGGGGCGGCGATGGAGGAGGTGGAGGGCAGAGGGCCAAAGGGGAGGGAGGGAGCATAACGAATACATAGGCACTCATGGGTTAAAGTAAATCAGAACGAAAGAGATTATTTTTATTTTTTATATATTATTTTTTTTAATTATTAAAATAATGAGTTAACTAGTTAGTTATTGATTTTAAATTTATTTTTGTCATTTGGATGCCACGTGTGTTGCTACATATGCTGCCACTTAGGATAAAAATAAATGATATTACCCCTATTTAACTGTAGCGATCAAAGTGATACAAAACAGAAAGTTTAGAATTATTTTTATAACTTTTTAAGGTTTAAGATCAAAGTGACACAACCCCTTAGTACATGGAAAATGGTCGTTATTTTAAAAATCTGGTTTTGGTCTTTAATGTGAAAAATCTGGTTTTGGTCTTTAATGTGAAGATGGTATCTTTAGTAGCCATGTGTGTTGGGCCTGGTGTGGTGCTATCAAGGCCCAGGGGGGCTAACTTGTATTGGGCTGGGTTTGAGTCCCAGGGTTGAGATTAAATCAAGTCACGGGTGTACACGGGCTTGGGGATTAGTTTAATCTCATTGGGTTAGTCCATGGGAGTTTTTGTTGAGTCTGGGCCTAGCCCACTTCGTGAATGTATTTAAACTCTAGTCTCTAGGGTTTGAAGGAAGAGAGAACAGATTCTTTTCTTCCAAAAATCCTTTCTCTCATCATTGGGCGGCAGCCCTATCTTCTCCATATCTCTTCTTCCCTCTCTCTATCTTCTTCCTCCTTGCTCCATATCTCCTCTTCCCTCTCTCTCTCTTCTTCCTCCCTGACGCACGGAGCCGGGACGAAGCCTCCACGGTTTCAGTTGAGGACCAAGCTTTCTTCTATGGAAATACCAAAATCAGCCACCGGCCTCCACGGTTTCAGTTGAGGGCCTCCACAGTTTCGATTGAGGGCCAGGCCACCGGCTTCTTCCTTCCGTCGAATTAATTCTTTGAATTAATTCCGAAGACGAAGAGGTTTATTAAAATAAATATTTAAGAATAAAGGAGGCTTTGGAGTTTTGAACTAGGATCAAGAAGTTCAAGATCCAAGGCCTTACCGCTACACCAATCTTGAATCTTGGATCAAGAGACTACACACCTAATTGTTGGACTACACACCTAATTGTTGACAACGGAGGGTGAAAGCCCAGGTTTCTTGGATCAAGAGACTACACACCTAATTGTTGACAACGAAGGGTGAAAGCCCAGGTTTCTTCTCAAGCGAGGTTGTTCCCATTGCTGTTCATCAGGGACTAAACCCCAACAAGTGGTATTAGAGCCAGGTTCAGAAATCAGAAACAAGAAGTAGTTGTTTGGAGATCTTATAGCCTAGTTCAGGAACGAGTCTGGTTGGTTTAGAAACAAGAAGTTGTTTGAAAATCTTAAAACATGGTTCAGGAACAAGAATAAGTTGTTTGGAGATCTTCAAGGGTTGAAACAATTTCAACAAGGTCCAACAAGGTACTTCTTAATTTTCTAAAATTTATTTTTATGCTATTTTTATTTTGGTTGAGATCTCGCCATGGGTAGTAGCATAAAAATAGATTTTGAAAAGTTTGATGGGAAGGAAAGTTTCTCCATATGGAAAGTCCGGGTAGAGGATCTTCTTGTGCAACTGGGTTTAGATCTGGCTTTGGAGGAAAGACCCGATGGGATGACAGATAAGCAGTGGATGTCGTTGGAGAAGAAGATATGTTCAATGATCAGGGATGTCTGGCGAATTCAGTCTTTTATTCAGTGCTAGAGGAGATGACCTCGAAGGGACTTTGGTCGAAGTTGCAAGCCCTCTACATAGGGAAGAATATGTGCAACAAGTTGATGTTGAAGAAGCGCCTCTACAGCCTTCGGATGTTAGAAGGTGGAGATGTGCTGGGCCACATCCAGGTGTTCGACTAGGTGAGCAATGAATTGCTGAATGTTAGGGTCAAGATGGAGGAAGATAAGGCACTTTTGCCATTGTGTTCGCTGCCACATCATATGACTCATTGGTCACGACGCTGCTCTACGGGAAGAAGACATTGTTCTATGAAGATATTATCTTGGTGCTTCGGATGAATGAGTAGAGGGAGAGGATGACCAAGGCAGGTGTTCCCTAGGAGGGTCTATCATTTGGGGAAAGGTCAGGCAGAGGCAGGGACAGGAGTAGGCCTATGGGACGGTTACAGTCCAGGAAGGCTAAGTGCTACAAGTGTGGTGAGGTAGGACATTTTAAAAGGGACTGTCCTAAGTTGAAAAAGGGAGGATTTGAGTCTGTGAGTACAGTTGCTGGACAGGAGGTGGAGGATGATCTCTTGGTGGTATCAAATGGTCACAGTTACAATACAGAGATGTGGACCTTGCATTCAGCATGTTCTCATCATTATACTCCCAACCGTCGTGGTTTAGCATTTACACAGAGGTTGATGAGGGGCGTGTGACTCTTGGAGATGATCACCCTTGCAAGGTGGCAGGGATTGGCACAGTAAGGGTAAGGATGTTTGATGGCATGGTGCGCACTCTTATCAGCGTGAAGCATGTCCCAGAACTCAAGAAAAATCTGGTGTCACTGGGGTACCTGGAGTAGACTGGATACACTTCAGCAGTTATGCTAGGAATGGAGTTCTGAACATCTCCAATGGAGCTATGGTGGTGATGAGAGGGAGAAGGCTGGACAACAACTTATACATGTTGAAGGGCTCTGTGGTGACAGAAAAATCTAAGGCAGCAGCTGTGGAATAGGATCCTCGGGATGTGTATAGGATGTGGCATTACCGCCTAGGCCACATGGGAGATAGGAGGATGAAAGAACTAAGCAAGAGAGGACTACTTCCGGACCTGAGTGGTGAGTCATGGGGATTTGTGAGCCATGTCAGAAGGGGAAACAGAAGAGTGTGCAGTTCTTGGTCAGCATAGCTAGGAGTGCAGAACCCCTGGAGTTAGTACACATGGATGTCTATGGACCAGCCTCGGTTTCTGCAAGGAATGGGGCCAGATACTTCTTTACCTTGATAGATGATTTCACAGGAAAGCAGTGGATCTACTTTATGAAGGAGAAATCAGAGGTCTTCACCAAGTTCAAAATCTGGAAGGCTGAGATGGAGAAGGAGCAGGGTAGGAATGTGAAGTGTCTGAGGTCAGACAGTGGCGGGGAATAGACCAGCAGGGAGTTCTAAAGATTTTGTGAGGAGTGGGGCATCAAAAGGCACTTCTCGGTAATGGAAACTTCTTAACAGGAAGGGGTGGCTGAGAGGATAAACAGAACACTACTGAAAAAAGCAAGGTGCTTGAGGCTGCAGGTAGGGTTTCCAAAGATGTTATGGGTTGACGCAATAGTTACAGCTAGCTACTTTGTCAATCGTTTATCGCACACCAGGTTAGATGGAGGCATTCTAGAGGAGATATGGTCTGGATGGAAGGCAAACTTGAACCATTTGAGGGTGTTTGGATGCATAGCATATATGCATATTTGGTGCTGGGGAGTGGAGTAAGTTGGATGCCAGGTCTAAGAAGATGGTGTTCCTGGGCTACCCGCATGGAATCAAGGGGTATCGGCTATGGGATCCCTTGGAGAAGAAGGTTGTCATCAGCAGGGATGTGACCTTCGATGAGAGCTCGATCCTTCAGAGCAGAGATGGTACAGATGCACAGCAGGAACTACAGGAGGAGGAACACGGTAACACTAGTCAGATGACCTCCTACACAGTCATGTCATTTGCTAGTGGACCAGGAGGATTTGAGATTCAGGTGGAGAGGACTAGTAGAGGGGTCAGAAGCCAGGATGTTCAGCAGGATGCAGCTAAGCCGAGGACTCAGGAGGATGCAGCTGGGCAGGGGACTGATACTAGGATCGCACTACATAGGCCCAGGAGAAATGTGCGACCATCAGTTCGATACGGCTTCGAGGATTCGGTGTCATATGCCTTGATGATATCGAATGAAGACCCTTACACCTATGAGAAGGCTGTAGAGAGCCAGGATAGCCAGGACAGAGATAGGTGGGTCCAGGCTATGGCAGAAGATGCAGGCTATGGCAGAGGAGATGCAGTCTCTCTACAGGACTGGCACATGGCAGGTGGTCCAGCTGCCACAAGGAAAGAAACCCATTGATTGCAAATGGGTTTATCAGCGCAAGAAAGAGCCTTCAGAGCAAGGAGGTATCAGGTACAAGGCAAGACTAGTGGCCAGAGGATACTTTCGGAGGGAAGGCTTCGACTACAGAGAGCTTGTGGAAGAAGGTGGAGTAGAGCTGGTTAAGGTACATGCCAAGGAGAACCCAGCAATACATTGACCAAGGTTTTTTCATGGGACAGCTTTCGTAGGGATTGCAGCTGATGGACACGATGGATATGCTGAGGCCTTGAAAGCACCAAGGTGGAGATTGTTGGGCCTGGTGTGGTGCTATCAAGGCCCAGGGGCTAACTTGTATTGGGCTGGGTTTGAGTCCAAGGGTTGAGATTAAATCAAGTCACGGGTGTACACGGGCTTGGGGATTAGTTTAATCTCATTGTGTTAGAGTTTTTGTTGAGTCTGGGCTTGGCCCACTTCGTGGATGTATTTAAACTCTAGTCTCTAGGGTTTGAAGGAAGAGAGAACATATTCTTTTCTCTTAGAAATCCTTTCTCTCATCGTAGGGCTGCAGCCCTATCTTCGCCATATCTCCTCTTCCCTCTCTCTCTCTTCTTCTTTCTCCCAGAAATCCTTTCTCTCATCGTATTTTCTCCATATCTCCTCTTCCCCTCTCTCTCTTCTTCCTTCCTGCCGCACGGAGCCAGGACGAAGCCTCCACGGTTTTGGTTGAGGGCCAGGGTTTCTTCCGTGGAAGTCCCAAAATCAGCCACCGGCCTCCATTGTTTCGGTTGAGGGCCAGGCTTTTTTCCATGGAAATCCCAAAATCAACCACCGGCTTCTTGGAATTCATGACGTGGAGCAGGACGTGTCCATCATGAAGCGGGACGTGTCCATGAAGGAAGGGAGAAAGTGGACGTGTCCATGAAGGAAGGGAGAGAGAAAGTGGACGTGTCCGTGAAGGAAGGAAGAAAGTGGAACGCACGGCTTCTTCCTTCCGTGCGTTGTGTGAATGATCTTTTTCGGTAGATCAATGTGGTGGTCAACTCGTGTCGGAAACGGAAGACTTGGAGGAGGAATTAATTCCAAGTAATTCGAAAGACGAAGAGGTGGAAACGAAAGACTTGGAGGAGGAATTAATTCCAAGTAATTCCAAAGACGAAGAGGCGTGGGAGGAATTAATTCCAGCAAAGAAGAAAATCAAGAATAGGAAAAGATTTATTTATTAAAATAAATCTTTAGGAATAAAGGGGGCTATGGAGTTTTGAATTAGGATCAATAAGTTCAAGAGCCAAACTATACACCTAATTGTTGGACTACATAACTAATTGTTGACAACGGAGGGTGAAAGCTCAGGTTTCTTCTCAAGCGAGGTTGTTCCCACTCCCTGTTCAGGGACTAAACCCCAACAATGTGACAGTCATGTGATTGCTTCTCTATTATTTTTAATATTCAATTTAAATGATTGAGATCAATTATAAATTAAATTATAATTAGAGGATCAATTGAGAATTTTTTGAATATATCTTATACATACATTAACAAGTGCAAATTAAACAGTAATTAAGTAAAAGTATATAAACTATATAATTTGCAGAATGAAATATTTGCAAATATGTATTAATTAAGTTTTAGCTAATTCATATACATGTAGATTAGAGGTTGCTTTTTTATCAAATGATGCATGGTCAAGGACTTCAAAATACATGACTATTCATTTCTGGTCAATTTGGATACATAATTTTAATGTTTAGAATTTTGATTGCACATATGCTCAGTCCAAATACAAACATGAATCTATGTGTGGATGGAAGAACCTTAGAGTTAAAATCTCAGTTAAGTTACCCAGCTTAATCCAATTCATTCTCAAGCTGTCTTCCTCCAGTTCAGCCAAGCTCGTGTAGAATTCCAACTCCAAGGAACTACGGGTGTCGACAATGGAGGTTGATGATATGCTAACCTGCACTAAGAATTTAAACTATTATCCTTCATTAACACCCAAACACCAGCATCATCCAACAGTTCAAACAAAATTGTTTGTTACTTGTTGTTTGGTTTTGGATTTTTCGCAAAATTATACTTTTGTTCTACAAACTTTCACTCAAAATTTATCATGGTTCTTAAACTTTCAATGGTTACAGTTTAGTTTCTTATATTTTAATAACATTATATTCTTAATAATTTTGTTGCATAGATCAATTAAAATTGATGAATAATTGATGTGTCATTTTAATGTAAATACACGAATTGATTAATAAGATCAAAGATGACACATCAGTTATTCCATCAAATTTATAAAATAAAATGTCAGAAATATAATATTTTTAAAATATGAGGAATTAAAGTATAATAACTTAAAGTTTAAAGATCAAAATAAATTTTGCGTAAAAGTTCAAGAAACAAAAGCGTAGTTTTGCCTTGGTTTTTTGGGTTTTGGAAGTACCGTTCATATGGAGCATCTGTTGCCGATGGCTTGCTGTGTCGTTTTTTCCCTTTCCCGTCCAGTTAAGAAAACTTTGGCAAGTCCAAAGTGGAAGCATAGACTTTTCATTTTTTTAATTAAGAAAAGAAAGCAAACCAAAATTTGAATTACGTGGCCGGGAACCGTGGTTCCAGCAACGGAACTTCCCCCTTCATTCCAGGGGGAAAAGAAAAAGAAGGAAGAGAAGAATATCGCTCGATCGTTAAGAGAAGAATATCGCTCCTTTCCTCCTCGGTCTCTCGATCAAGTATGGTTGCCGAATGATCCCCAAAAGGAGAATCTCGAGGTGAAACACCAGCGATGCCAGATATTATTGTTATTTTAACATCGGATCTAGAAAGTATTTATTTTTCAAATAGTTGAGTCACTTTTAATTTCACATTCAGCAATATATGGAACTACTGTTATATTTAATTATTATTTTGATATCATCATCATCATTATTATTATTATATTTAATAGTTGATTAAAATTCAATATGTAGACTTGTTGGGCCATGCGCATTCGCCCCGGCCGAGCAATTGTGTGATGCACAAGTACTAGCCCACCATAATGGATTGACAACAAGATTTGCTGCAATACTTCTTTTCTTTTTAACTCATCTCCAGTGGAAATCTGTTTGTTCTTACCATCCTATAAGTTTTTTTTTATTTTAAATAAACCCTTAATTCTTTTCTTTAAGTTTCTTTCAAACCCATTTTTTAAATTTATTTTGAGCAAAATATCTTTTTCACTTTTTCGATCTCCTTTCACATCAATGCCACAAAGAAGAGAGAGAAAAAATATTTAAGTACATTCAGTTTGGATGAAGTCCTAATTCTTCTCTGAAGATGATGCCACCTATCGATGGGGTTGAATCGATCCCTCTCTTATCTTGTATTTCCATGGCTATATTTTGTAACAAAATTATATTAACTTTAATAGAATTAACAAAATTCTATTATACTCTGTGTAGCATTAACAATATTAATAATAATATTTGTAATATTTAATTCTATTAAATTTTTATAATAATTATTTACTTATAATAATATATATTTTTTAACAATATACAATTATAATAAATATATTATATATTTATAATATATTCTATTATTGTGAGTTAATTATATATTTTATATATTAAATAATCATTATATTTGAAATATTGCTTTGAATTGGTTTCTTTTCAATTAGAAAACAAGGGTAATTTTGGATTTTAACATATTTTTTACCTATATTTTTAGTAATATAGTTTGTCAACCAAACATATCAATGCGAGATGCCTAACAATTTATAATCTCATTAATGTGAAAATCAAAAGCGTACATCATCCATGCTCAGATATTTGAATTCTAGGGATCATAGACCTGGTAATGTAATAACAATATAAAATCTGGCAATCTATGAACCAAACACCCTTTTAACAGTTTGTCCCTACAAAAGCCATTTCCAGTTCCCTCTCTCTTGCCTCTTCTCTTATTTCCACTTTTCACCATTTTCGTTACTATTTTCATCATCTTTTCTATGCTTTCTCAATTGGATCAAAACGTTGCTTTCGAGAGAAGTTGAATTGAACTGGAATTAGTTGTACCTTGAGAGCATTAATTAGAATTGCCAAGAGGGGCAGTAATGCTGTTACGAAAGCACCCCTCCGTCTCCGATCTAGATTCTCTAAATCTTTTATTGGTTTTATGAAATGTTTTTTAAAATTATTTCAAGGTCTATTACATTAAATCATGAACTTTGTGATTTATTTTAATTCATCTCTTACAAATGATCAACATCCAAAGTATAATGCACGTAAGAAGCAAGGCCAGTGATTCAATGAGGGAGCACTTGCATTAATAGGACCAAGATGATTAAAAAAATTAGAATAACAAAGAAACCATCATGAGGTTCACTAACTTGTGTATGATTTTGGAGCCAGGTCCATCCCAATCCATTGGCAACTTGCATATGATTTCGGAGCCAGGTCCATCCCAATCCCAGTCCCACTAAAAGATTTCAGAAAAATATTGCCGTACATGACACTAGAGTAGGCTAAAATATACTTTTTGGTCCTTAAACTTTTATTCTATATTTATTTGGATCCTTAAACTTTCAATTACTTTAATTTAATCCTTTTATATTTTAAAAGCATTGCATTTTTTATGATAATTAAAATTGACAAAACAGTCAACATATTATCTTCTTTTTTTTTTGTTGGTACAAACGGGCAATCACACTAACCTCGTGCGAGTCAGCCCAGTAATATCAGAGTACAAAATTTGCTTCAGAGCTGAAGGACAGGGGTCACCCTGATTCCACGTTCAGACTCTACGTGATGGGCCACAGCCGTCGCTACCCAGTCAGCTGCTGCGTTAGCTTTCCGGTAGATATGACGGATGTAGACACTGTCAGAATCACGCAGAGTAGCCCGGATGTCGTCAAGAAGAGGATTAGTAGGAATAGGGTTGCAATCATCTGACTGAAGCCACCGGATAACAGAAAGAGAATCCCCTTCAATAAAAAGGCTGTGAGCATGAAGTCTACGAACAACATGAGATATATCAGCCCAGACAGCATAAAGTTCCGCCATGGGACAGAAGTATCTAGGGAACCAAAACCGCCCGCCGACAGCATAGCTCCCTCAGTCCCTCGAATAATGAAGGCTGATCCAGCAAGTCTTCCACGTACACTCCCATCAAAGTTGATTTTGACAAACCCTGAAGGGGGGCTCCCAAGAGATGTAAACTGTACGACGGTTCGCTGCCGAAGCAGCAGGGGATCCCAGAGGCCAGGGTTGCAAAAATCAGAACCATTAAAAGAAGTGCACTTTCAGCCACCATAGATCTGATCTTCTAATCTAATCTTTGATCAGAGATCGTGTCATCAGTAAAAATAAGTTGGTTTCTCGACAGCAAAATCTGATAAGCAGTGATAGCCTAGATAGTACTCCACTGTCGTGTAGTTCCCCTGAGTTCCTCAAGGAAAGGGGAACACGATGAACCAGAACCATCCACTCTACATATATACCCCATCCTCAGCCAAATCGACCTCCATCTGGGACAAGTAAAGAGAGCATGGTCAGTGGTCTCCTCCTCCTCCCCACAAAGCGGGCAGATCTCCTCAATTGGAAGGCCCCTCCTTGAAAGCAATGAGCATGAAGGGAGGCAATTCCACAAGATCTTCCAGATAAATAACTTCACCCTGGGATGAATGGGGAGCTTCCATATCCAAGCAGCATCCCTCAATAGCTTGGGCTGGGGTCCGAACCTGCATACCGGGCGGAACATCCATACTAATAAATGACGGCCACCGAGAGAGGGGGAGGTTCGAAATCTAAGTATCCTGAACAACATCAGCCAAAGAGCCGTCACTGATCATCCAAGAAACATTGTTCAGGATAGTCGGCGCATAACGACAGACCTCCTTCCAGAAGAAAGAACATCCACGAGTAGGAAGAGGGTCCATAGAAAGAGACCAAGCACCATACCTAGCTCTTATGAATAAAGTCCAAAGGCAGTGAGGATCGAGAATGAACCTTGAAGCATGCCTGGCCATCAAGGCCTCTCTTCTCACTAGCAAAGACTGAATACCAAGGCCGCCTTTATGCAGTGGCATACATATCAGATCTCAAGCTAGAAGATGCATGCTGTGACCATCCTGCATAGAAGCCCACAGAAAGTCCCTAAAATAACGCTCAATCCTTCGAAGACAAGTAATAGGGACAGATGCATTAGAAAGAATGTATAGAGGGAGGGACGAGAGGACCGAACAAATAAGAGTAACCCTCGCCATCATGGATAACCCGATCACTGCCATCTGTCCAACCGATCATGAATACGTCGCTCGAGATTAGTGTAATCACTAATACGAGGATGTCTCCCCAAAAGAGGGATCCCCAAGTAAGGTAGCCCATCAGTCTTCTTAAAAATGCCCAGAGCGTGATGAATACCTTCCCTAGAAACCCTGGAAGTCTTGGGACTGAAACAAATCATGGACTTCTCTAAATTGATCTTCTGGCCAGAAGCACGATAGTAGCACTGAATAATAGAAGCATAAGTAGCAGCATTTTGAAGAGAGGCATGTCCCAATAGAATACAATCATCTACAAAGAGAAGATGGGAAACTGAAGGCCCTGAAGAAGTAGCCATAAAGGGGGCGATACTATAGTCCTGCTGGGCCTGATGAAGAGCACGAGACAGGTCATCCACAGCCAGAACAAATAGAAATGGGGATAAGGGACAACCCTATCTTAGACCCACCGATGAATGGAAATAGTGGTCTGCATAACATTAACGATAATAGAGAAAGATGGCTCCTGGATGCATGCCATAATCCAATCAATGAACAGATCGTGAAAGCCAAATTCACACAAAGTTCGGTGTAGAAAGACCTTGCTCAGCCTATCATATGTACGTTCCATATCAAGCTTAACAGCCATAAGACTCTGCCTAGCCGAAGCTTTCTGAAAATCATGCATAAACTCCTGTGCAATGAGACATTATCAGATATACTCTGACCTCTAATGAAAGCCCCCTATTCAGCAGAGATGAGCTTAGGAATCACCATCCTCAATCGGGATACTAAAAGCCGTGCACAAACCTTATACAAGGTGGTGCAAACTAATCGGCCGAAAGTGATGAGGAGAGGAGGCAACCGAGCGCTTCGGCACAAGAGTGACCAGAGTTCGATTCTAGTTAGTAGGAATGGATTTGGATAGAAAAGCAAACTGAATAGCCTGAGTGACCTCCAGTCCTACGATATCCCAGTAGTGGCAAAAAAATAAAGGCAAAAAACCATCCGGGCCAGGCACCTTATCAGGCCCAAGTTCCCATAAGGCCCTGCGATCTCCTTAGCAGTAATGGTCCTAATCAGAAGGTTATTCTGAAGAACCGAGACCTTCTTATCAAAGGGAACCCTACAAACAAGTGCCCCTACACCAGAAGACTCAGTCCATTTAGATTGGAAGAACTGAAACAGCTGATCCCTGATAAGAATAGAATCCTCCTGAACATTTTTGTCCTCATCAATAAGCCACCGGATCCTATTAGCTGCTCTCCATTTCAGGGTAGTCTGATGAAAATATCTGGTATTGCGATCCCCCTCCTAAACCACTGAACCCTGGACCACTGCCTCCAGTAGGAGTCCTGCTGCAATAGAAGGGAGTGGTGAAGAGCAAGCTTAGCACAAAGAGAAAAAAGATCCGAATCAAGGAGACAACCGTCCCGATCCTCCCTCTCCTGAATGATAGCAATGTCGGCCTCCACCTACTCAATATTCCTCTCTAGGTTCCCTACCTCAGTTCTGTTCCATCTAGAGAGACGACGTCTAACCATAGTTTGCTACATATCCTACATAATAAGTTATTAAAAACTCAAATGGCAATTGGCATATTTTGTCCATCAATTGACCTCATGTGAGAAGATATTAAGAATGTTATATTGTTAAAACATAACGTACGGGTTAGACAGTGACAACTGAAATTTTACGATTTGAGGATAAAAATGAATTTTAACCAAAGGTTGAAGGATCAAATTTATTTTTTTGCCATTAAAGTATATAAAAAATTAATATCTTATTGCTCAACATATATAAGGAGAAATTGAAGCCATGCAGCAATGAAAGGGTTATAAAGGGGAAAATAAGGATAAAAGATATAGAGCAACGATGATCCTGGTGGTTCAGCTGTAAAATGGATGATGGTAGAAAAAGAAAGGATGAATAGTTAATGAAATTTTGAAAGAAAAACTTAAAAATTTTAAGAAAAATAAGAGTGGCAGGAAAGCAGCAAAACCATCCTAAAGCATCCCAGACTTGTTAGCATAATAAATAGAAATGCTTTAGTAAATCATATATTTCAAATAAAATTATTTTTAAATACTTATAAATTCATTTATCATTATATTTTTTTGGACGATGATGTTAAAATTTTGATGATTCGATCTTATTCATTTTTGGTATTCTTCAAACTTTTATTTGTTATATTTAATCTCTTATATTTTAAAAATATTATATTTTTGATGTTTTATTTCATAAAGTTAGTTAAAATTGATGAAATAACTGATCTGCCAACTAATCATATTTGCATTTAGATGCCCTATTAGTTATTTCATTAATTTTAATTGATTTTATGTAACAAAACATAAAAAAATATAATATTTTTAAAATATAATGGGTTTCAGCAGGTTACAATGTAGCTAACTTGGGAAAATTTTAGCCCTATAAATATCTGCTTCACTGGGCGAGTTGACCTTTATTACCAACACAAAGATAAACAAAAATAAATAAATGAAAAAAAAGGACAAAATGAGGAAGAGGAGAACACCAAGAGGCCAGAGCGAAGGGTAAAGGGAGCATAGGCTGTCGGTGTGGCAATGATGTTAATTGTTTAGATTCTCAGAGAAAAGTCTCCGGCGGTGGGACGAGGTCGCTATTGATCACCAGCACAAGGAGATGAATTTTCCATGCATTTGATAGCGAAAACTTTCAACTTTCGTTTGACGAGACTCATGGGCGCTGCATGGCCATTAAGGCTGCAAATTGGAGCTCTGCGACTTCACGCACGCAATTTCGCTTTTGTCAAGCAACAATATCCACTTCATGTTGAACGTTCTTCTTTATTTGATAGCGAACACTTTTTTCCTTTGACTAGACACTCGCCGGCGCTGGCGCTGGATGGCCAGCCAAGGCTGCGAATTGGAGCCCTATTATTGCATGCAATTTCACTTTTGCCAGGTAGCATCCACCTCATGTTAATTCTTGAATTGCACAATGTAGCTTTAGGTTTAAAGTTCGATCGAGCAACCAAGAATTTATTGTAATGTCTTGTAATTAATTGAGAGGAACTCGGATGAGATGCTTCACTGCGTAAAATATACTTTTGATCCTCAAATCTCTGCTCAAAATTCATTTTGGTTTCTATTGCCATAAAAATTTGCTATCCAACTCGGGTGCGGCCCACCTCCAGATCTGGATGTCGATCTTTCGCTCGAATGGACATGCAAGATAGTCCTCTCGCAGTGGATGGCCCCTGCGAAAGACCCTTCGATGCCCAAGTCAGTGAAAATTCACAGCAAGTAAATATAAGAAGAAGGCTCTTGCAGAAGAGTCCCTCAAGAATGTCCTCTCGAGAACTCTGAATACTGCTTGAGCTTCAAAAGGTTTTTCAGTGAGAGGATGAGCATATCTAAAAATGTTTTTGGAAAAGGTATTTATAGACTGCCTGAATATTGGCGGGTTGCTCACCTGACTCCTTGAATGTGTCTTGGGAAGTGGGAAATCAGAATGATTTGACTTTGATTCAAATCAGGTTTGTTATAAGGCCAGTGTGATTTGAATCATGTTCGAATCTGATTGGTTACAAGGTTGGTAGAATTCGAATCCTATTCATTAGAGGATCAACGGTTAGGAAAGCTGGTGGGTGCTTTGAGATTTGGTTGTTTATAGACTCTAAGCTACATTTGACATTATTGGCTTTATTTCCATTTTGAGAAAACCATTTTAAAGATCAAGTGATAGAGCCGTTCATCGTGTGAAGGATTCGGCGTGGCATTAGGTAGTAAAAAGCACTTGAGTCAGACGTTAAGGTAGCTCGGGTCCGTCAAGGTTTAAAAATACCTCGATCCTACCGAGGAAGGAGGGTAGCTTGGTCGGCCAAGGTATGAGGGTTTATTGGTCCTGCCGAGGTATAAGGGTAGCTCGGTTCGGCCAAGGTATGAGAGTACCTTAGTCCTACTGAGGTAAAAAAATAGTTCGAAATCATTGAAGCTCGGACCTGCTAAGGTATGTCAATTTTATTTTTCTGCACATGATATCTGGCGGCGAAAATCAAAATGATCCTAACCTTTTTTGTCATTGCATGGATATTAATGCAATGATGATTTTACCCCTATCACATGTCCCCCACTTTCTAGTCCGAAGCATAGGTTTGGGCATATGGAGTAGAGTTCTAGGTGGCTTTATTTGGACGAAAGGATTTGAATTCGAAGAGGTGCGCAATGATGGTCTCATAAATGCCACGTCGTCCTCTCACCATTTTTCTCGATGGATAAAATGAATAAAATAAAACCCTTCGTTTCTCGCAAACGATGATTGGGAAGACAATACGTGACAAATCCCTGTGCTTATGGCATCCACACAGGCAGCCTGGGCATTTGGGGAGCATCCGCACAGGCAGCCTGGGCATTTGGGATCCTCCCCAATAATATCCTGCCCTTATACTAGGGCGGTTTAAAAAGGGGCTGGGCGGCGTTATCCATTGCCACACTGTTTCTTTGTTTCTTCTTCAAAGATTCATCTCTCAAAACTCCTGTGATTCCATTTGAAGCTTGTCCCTCCTAACTCGAAAATATGAAAGGCCCGAGCGATATAGTCTCCATGATGACCTTAGAAAATTTGGATAGAGTCCACAGAAGGTATAGGATTCCTTGGGATATTACTCTACGATTATCAAAACCTGAGCAGAGGGTCTTAGAGCGGCTGGAGTCTAGGGTCTTCTTTTACGAAGAGAGTTTGAGGGCGGGTCTTCGATTCCCCTTCCATCCATTGGTGAAGGAGATAATGAGGTTTTATAATATATGCCCAACAATGGTGGCTCCGAACAGTTAGCGCACCATCATTGAATTCATATCAATGTGCAGCTGTGTCGGGATGACAACGACGCTTCCTATGTTCAGGATTTATTACAGCTTTATCTTTGGAAAGAGCTCTGAGTGGCCCTATATTGGGCCTCGAAAGTCAATCAAGATGATATCGAAAACCCCATCCTCTATAAAGGAATGGAAATATTGATTCTTCATTTCCGAAGGGAACACCAGTTTAGATTTTTCCCAAGTATGGATGAGTTATGTTAAGGATTTGGATGCATACTCGAGTTGTTGGAGAGAGAAAATGAGGATTTGATCACCTTCGCAGTGGTTGGATATTCTTAGCTAGTGTTCTCTTGGTAGAAGATGCCCTTTTTGCCGTCGGGCTTAGTCCTGTTGATCCCCAAAGTAACTCTTGCCCCTTTCCTATGCTAATTATATCTTAGCGATTTTTATAACAAACTAAATTATCGCCTATTATATCTACAGCCGATAGGTCAGAGTTTATGATACAGATGAAGGGGGAGCTGGGCAAGCACCAGAGAAAAATCGATTATGGGGAGAGGCACAAGTAGAATATTGGCCGGCTTTATATCACAATGAACAATTGGTGGCTGATAATTGTGATGTAAATATTCCAATGCATCGGCAATATCGACAGCTATGCTCAACCTGTTGCTCAAGCTCAAACCATTCACAAGATGATACCTGTCTGGCTTAGGATGCAACCATGTATCCAAACTCCCATTAGACATGAACTCAAAAACCAGAGCTTTGAAATCGTTGCCTTGGAAATCTATGCTGGAGCAGGATGTTAGTATTTTGATGAGATTATGATGACGGATGTTTCTCAAAGCTTCACATTCAGCAATGAAGCTCTTGGAAGCTCCTTGATGCAAAAGGTTGAAAACCTTAATAGCCACAATTGAATTGCCACGATCCATAAACCCTTTGAACACGGACCCATATCTTCCGGAGCCAATTTGGTTGGTAGAAGAGAATCCATTAGTTGCTTGAACCAGCTCTGCATATGAAACTCTGAGATTTTGATTCTCCAACAAATCAGCAGATGAAGTTTGTTGTTTTGGCTTCTGTTTCCAATAAAGAAAAACAAAACTGGAGAGTACTAAAAAGAAGATGACTGTAACTATTGGAATTACAAATCTTAGCAACTGAGACCGCCGTTTGTTTTTCGACGATATCACGGGGCACTTGGGTAACTTGAGTTCGGAATGCCCCCACAGAGTCCATCATTGCCAACGAGTGAGATTGTAGTTATATTGTCAAAGATTCCTTTCATTGGCACTTCCCCCTCAAGACGGCTATAAGATAGATTTAAGCCACTTGGAGTTTTCAAGTATTCAAGGCCATCGTCAACAGAGACTTCAGAATTCAAATAGCTCGAAATGCTCAAATCTGCAAAAGAATGTGGGATTGGCCCTGAAAGGTAATTGTGTGAGAGATCTAGTGCTTGAAGGCCTTTGATGGTGCCCAAAGATGAAGGAATGGTCCCTGTCAAGTGATTGTAAGATAGAAATAGTCCTCGAAGGCCCTTTATGTTACTGAGAGATGATGGAATGCTTCCATTGAAAAAGTTATTGTTCATAAATAGGAGCTCGAGGACTTTGTTGTTGGGTGGGTGGCAGATGGTGGCTAACTAATTGATCAGACTGAGGTTAGAGTTACACTCTATCGTTAAGATAATTTCTTCCCGCAATGGTGCTCACGGTCAGTATCCCAGGATACAACAGTCTCCTTTTGATGAAAGCAGCACTATAATTCACCAAAAATATCGAACCAAGAATGCTGCTACTCTCTTTTTAATGCACTATTGCTATACTACCCTTAGGAAAGTATGCAAATGCCTAAGAGAGGAGAAGAGTAGAATTGATTCGGATTGAACTCAATTCGAAATGGTTTGAAATGAATAAAATGAAAGGGTCTTGGGTCCTATTTATAGGTTTTTAGGTGCCCCTTGGAAGCCACCCTTCGAAATTGATCTGTACTGTTAGATCTGATCGGATCCGATCAACGGTCAGATCAATAAGCCTTTGATAAGCGATTCATGGCTGTGATATGAAGATCAGCGATCAGATAAGCCTATCCTGCCTTCTCACCATCGTGATTTGATGATCACGTTATTAGATAGGCTGTTGCACATCTTTGATATGCCTTTTCACTATCGGACCGTTGACTTATCTTCAACCATACGATCGGATGGGTGCCTTATCACCAACCGACGATCAAACGGGTGCCTTATCACCAATCCTGTTGACTGGTCAACCGATGAGTGTGAGCCTTTGGATCGCGATCGCGATTATGATTTGATCACTGCATCTTGACCCTTCATCCGATCGATCATGATTTGATCATGATTGTTGTATAAGCCTAAAATATGCAAATTGCTAAGCTTTCCAACACTTTCTGGAATGATGCCTGTTAGAATTTCCAGCCATTCCTAGTTTCTGCAGATTGACCAGGTTTCCTATCCCAAAAGGAATACTCCCCGATATTTGGTTGAAACTAATCAATAGATATTCAAGTTGTGCGGAGAGGTTTGCTATTGAAACAGGCAACACCCCTTAGATTGTTATCACTCAGCAATAAATGTGTTAGATAACTGCAATTCCTAAGAGAAGCTAGAAATTCCCAACCACGGACATTGTCTGCTTCAATGTTATTTGTATATATTTGTTGCTGCCGAAATCTGTCTTCGACTCGGGCGCGATCGGACTGCAGCGCGGGCTCCCTCTTGGCTGGACCTGCAAAACAGTCCTCATGCGAGGGGCATTGGGGGTGGCCCTCTGCAGAAGACCCTCGATGCTCAAGTCAGTGGAGACCAGCAGTCAACAAATATGGGGAGAAGGCTCCCGCTGAAGAGTCTCTCTAAGATGGCCTTTCGAGAGCTCTGAGCAGAGCGCTATTGGCGGGAAGAAGGGGTGAGCAGGTGTGTGGAATGGCGCGCATCCGAGTCGGAGGATAGATTTTGGCAGCAACAGATTGGTGCTAGAGGAAGGGCAGAATGAGCAGGTTAAAGCTGATAAACTGAGGGCCTTTGGCGAGGCCAAGGAGTTGACCAAGAAGTTAGCTAGGTAGGAGGAGGAGGTATGGTATTGTCCTTTAACTTCTCCTACTAACTCGTTGTTGCCTCGGCTAATCCCGTATTGTAGATGGAGAGGGTGAAACTGGAGGGCCGAAGCCAACTGAAGATCCTGCAAGAGGAACTGGTGTCCAGTAAAAGGAGGAACTCGGAGCTCGAAAGGCGGGTCACTGAGACTGAGGAGCAAATAGGCTTGCTTCGGGGCGTAGAAGATGCGACCTGCGCCGAGGCCTTCCAGCTTGGTGCAGAGGAGGTTCGAATTAAAATATCTCGGAGCATCCAGAATGGGACCTCTCCTTTCTGGAAGTCGAACCGTCCGAGGCCTGCACCTCAGGCTGAAGAAGATGAATATGACGATGTTTCAGACATTGATCTCGATGCTATTCTGGGTTCCAGTGAGGCTGCAGCTCCCGAAAGACGCTTCAAGCCCGCCACTGAGGAAACGACAGCCCCTGAAGTGGGCGAAACGAGCCAGGCTTCCCCGAACATTGTCGAGGGCACTGCTGGAACTGATCCAGCTCCTGACGCTTGAGAGCCATTATGTACTTTTGCTTTTCAAATATGTAATTTGGTTTGAAATTTTTAATGAACGGGCCCTCGGCCTCCATTTGCTTATCTTTTTAGCCAGTCTTTTGTCTTAGACTTTCTTTCGACTGTGAACAAGTTATGACTTGTTCGCGCTCTTTGGCCGACTTAGTTCGGATTTAAGTAAATGTCTTGGTCGAAGCCGAGGTATCAGGATAGTTTAGCTTCTCCGAGGTAGAGAAATCGGCATGCTTTGGCCGAGATACAAAATGGTTTTGCAGCAGTGTAGGATGGCTCGACCCGGCATGGCCAAAAACACCGCAATATCCTGGTCAAGTTCGAGGCCGGGTGATTCGGCCCATCCAAGGTGAGGAAGCGGACGCACTTTCGGAGGGAGTTTGGTCCCGAGAAAGGGGGGCATCCCGAGCGCCGTGGTGGCGTTAATGAATCCCTCCGGAGAGGGGGCGGAACTCTTCATTTCTTGCGGACGCTGATTGAGATGTTGACGCATGGCGGGTTTATGAGGTTTGGAATCAGTGGCCGGGCGATCGGAATGTTTGCCAGAAGCAGTTTAAATGCCGGTGGCGGGTACGCCATTATTAACCATTTCCTCTGTTGATCCTCTGTTGGCCTGCTCAAGCGTGCAACGGCAGGATGGCTTCCGGAGGTGGAGGGAGGTCTACCAGAACTCCAAGCAGTAGCACTGGCGGCAGTTGGGGTTCCCCTGGGGCCGTTCCACGATAACCATCGACGGGGAGGTCTTAGCGACACTGCTCGCGGATCGCGAGCAAGTTCGGAAGGCGGCCGAGCAATATCTGGCCATTTCCACCAGGGAGATTGAGCTCCTTTGTGAAGCGAACAACTAGCTGGAGAGGCAGGTGGCATCCCTTCAGCAACAGGTGGGCGAGCCGACTCTACAGCGGGGGGAGGGCTCAGTGGCGCCCAGAGGGAGTGATAAGCCCCTGTGAGGGCTAATGTATTTTTCTCTTTGCTTTCCCCTTTTTTATGAATAAAAAGAAGGATTTCTGCATCTTTCGTGTTTGCTGTCATATTTGAAATGCTTGTTTTCATCACGTGAGTCTTATAAACGAAACACCCTCTTGGGGGGAGTCCCTGGCGATCTTGGCAGGACTTAAGATATAGCGTTCATGCTTTGGCCGGGATAAAGGGGACTTCACAAGTTCCAGTCGGGGTGCAATGTATCGCACAGTTTGGCCAAGTATAAAGAGTGTCTCGTTATTGTTGAGACAACGCAGCTATCCCAGTCCGGATTAAAGCATAAGATAACGTTTAGTCACGTTGTGCTAAAGAGATACTCCGGCTTATTCCGAAGTATAGAGGCAGCTTTGGCCTTAAAGTGGAAGCACAGGGCAATGTCTCAGTTTGTGCTGAGACATAGCGGGCAGTTGGGCCGGAGCGAGGGATATCAAGGTGCCTTTATTGGGGAGTACTTGGCTTCTGCGCCTTTTTATTATTCTGCCAGCATCTCGTCTTTTCCCAGGCGAGTTGACCTTCTTTTTGCCGAAATGGATAATACGGCTTGTAACCTGCAAAAGGTTGCCTTGGTATTTTTCGGAGTCATTTATCTTTTCAGTGTGATATAAGTTCTCGTTCGCCATTGGAGATTGTCACTTTCTCCTGGTGATTTCCCAAGCCTGCCCGTATCTCAAAAGTGGGCGATCTTTGCATTTAAGGCTCTCGATTCGAGATCAAGGGAGAATCTTTTGGCGAGCATCATAGTTCGGGCGATGCATTTGGCGCGCATCGGGGAGCGCTCTGTTCATTCTAGGAGGCCATGTGGCGGTGCGGATAGGGCATTTTGAATCTCGGGCTTCCTGCTTTAATAGCTGCTCCGGTCCGTTTGCCTATAAAATGGGAGGGAGAGGCTGTGCTAGGCCATCCCCCAAGACTTCCTTCTCTATGCGTTTGTAGAAAATTTTCATGATATTTGTGTTCCTGAGGCTGAGAGTGGGAGGACCGAGTTTTTCTTTTGCAAGTCGTCTCCCCCCGGACAACTGGGGTGATGAAGGAGTCGCTGAAGAGCGGCTCGTCCTCAAGAGAGGAGTTTCGGAGATCATATGGAGAGCGCACAGGAGGTCCATAGAGATCACATGGAGAGCGCACATATGCGCTTCCTGTGTGTCCTTTGTGGTTTGCTATGGGGGTCGCAGGGTAGAAAGTGCACACGTACCTCCGTAGCATGCGCGGACTTTTCGTTCTCCCTCGGGCTGGCTCCCTTAGCTCATTCGGCTGGGGATCTTTTGCCTGTGAAGAGGGAGTTGAGAGCAGTGCTGGTCTGCTTGTTCCCTGCTTTTCACGGTCAGGCAGTGTCCAGCAGCCCAGCATTCCACTCGGGGGGAACATCCTCAGCATCAGCATCCATGGGTCTTCCTTCTGTTCTTGGATCTCTTTGTTCATCCAGGGGACCCGTGGGAGGCCGGCTCAGCCCCAACCGGAGGTATAGGGCAAGCTGGCTGGTTGGTCTGATTTCTTGGGTCAGACATCATTATTAACCGAAGCTGACTGGAGCAGTTCGGCCGAGCTATTTACTTCTCTTTTATTTCCTGTGCTTTGATGCACTTGTAACTCCTCTTAGGAGGTTGTAACTTTTTTATCGATGAGGAAATAAAGAAATTCTTGTTCTTTCTTCTTTTAGCGCCTGCTTCTTTTGTGTTGAGAGTTGTTACTCCCATATCATGTTTTGTGTCATAGCATATTTCGGCAGCACTCTTGCTCTTGCTAAGACTAACATCCGGTCCTCAGCAGAGGAAACGTTTACCCCTGTTTGGGGCTAAAGGCAGACCTGGGCGGTCCCCAGATTTATGCGGTAAGCATGATCTTGCTTACAAAATGAAGCAGGTTTTTCTTCGGAAAGAGACAGTTCGCGTGCTTTAACTGTTGAGCAGAAGAGTGTTACTTGTTTCTGCCAAAGTATAATAGGATGCCTTAGTTGCAGAGCGTTGGAGAGATTACTTGCCCAGGCCGGAGCTTCAGGATATCATTCGGTTGTTTCCAAGGATCAAGGATACCGCTCGGTGGTTGCCGAGGTTTAAAAATATCACTCGATTGTTGCCGAGGTTTCTAATGTTTTGTTTGGCTCTTGTGGTAAATGTAGATTCGGTGTGGACTGCCAAAGAGGATGAGGGTCACCCGAGCGACGCATGGGGGCGCCCGAAGTTTATACTTGGTTATTTTGAGGAAGGCGAGCCAGTGTTGGTCACTGACGCGCTTTTTCTCTTCTCCGCATCTTTTTAAGGATGCCCAATTTGAGGGAGTCTGGCAGGCTCTCGAGGACATTTACTTCAGAAGGGTTCGGCAAACCGGAGGGAGCCTGGTCGCTAGAGAAAAGGGGAAGTTCCCCGAGCACCTCGTCGATGCTTATCGATCCTCCTCGGTGAGGGGGCGCGACCCCTTGTTTCCCGCAAGCGCCTGAGGCGGTGACGTGTGGTGAGTTTCCACAGGTTGAAATTAATGGTTCGAATGATCGAAATACTTGCCAGGAGTGGTTTAAATATGGACGAGAGGGATTCCTGCCGGTCATCTTTTCAGCTAGCCTCCCAAGAACTTCTGGGTGCGGATATGGCTTCCGGCGGCGAAAGGCGATCGACTGAGGTGCCAAGTGGTGGCGCTAACGGCCACGGGAGGTCTCGGGGGAGTCGTGTTATGGTGACTGTTGATGGAGTGGTTCTGGCGTCAGCGTTCGCGAACCACGAATAGCTTCAAAGAGCGGTCGAGCAATATCTGGCCGTTTCGATGAGGGAAGTCGAGCTCCTTTGCCGTGTTATCAGCCGACTAGAAGGGGAAATAGCATCCCTCCGTCAACAGATCGCTGAGTCGGCTCGGCGTGGGGAGGGTTCGGCGGCTCCCGAGAAGATGCTAAGCCTCTGTAAGGGCTATTGTATCTTTTCTTTCTTTTTCGTTGTCTTTCTTATGATAAATAAGAGGGAGGATCTTTGCAACTTTTTTTTTGCTGCTATCTCCAAGATGTTTGTTCTTATCACTCGGTCTTGGCTGAGGCTTTCGACAAGTGACGTACTTCGGCTTTGGCCGAGGTTTTTAAATAAGTAACGAAAATGCACTTCGGCTTTGGCCGAGGCTTTTAATCTTTGGTGCCGATCGGGGCTTGTTAGCTGCCCGAATCTGGATGAGTTTCTTTGCCTTTTGGTCCGGCCGGGGCTTGTGAGCTCCCCGGATCCAGATGGAGTTTCGGAGACTGTTTGGTCCGGCCGGGGCTTGTAAGCTGCCCGAATCCGAACTAAGTTTTGGAGGTTGTTTGGTCCGGCCAGGGCTTTAAGCTGCCTGAATCCAAACTAAGTTTTGGAGGTTGTTTGATCCGGCGGGGCTTGTAAGCTGCCCGAATCCGAACTAAGTTTTGGAGGTTGTTTGATCCGACCGGGGCTTGTAAGCTGCCCGAATTCGAACTAAGTTTTTTTGACGTTTGGTCGGCCGGGGCTTGTAAGCTGCCCAATCCGAACGAAGTTTCATTGACGTTTGGTCTGGCCGGGGCTTGTAAGCTGCCCGAATCTGAACTAAGTTTTGGAGGTTTGGTCCGGCCGGGGCTTATAAGCTGCCCGAATCCGAACGAAGTTTCTTTGACGTTTGGTTTGGCCGGGGCTTATAAGCTACCCAATCCGAACGAAGTTTCTTCGACGTTTGGTCGGCCGGGGCTTGTAAGCTGCCCGAATTCGAACGAAGTTTTGGAGACTGCTTCAAAACTCGACCCAGCCGAGGTATGGGGATTTAATTCAAAGCTCGGCCCAACAGAGGTATGGATATTTAATTCAAAGCTCGGGAAGATAGCTCGGTTGTGCCGAGGATAGGTGAGCGGCATCTATTTCCCATCATGACCCTTTCAGAGAAAGGGGCAAGTCTAAAAAGCGACCATGCCATGGATAATAGGAATAAGATGCCGAAGCTGTAAATGGGGCAAGTCTAAAAAGCGTACCCTACTGATAGTATATGCGGAGATTGTACAAGTTCCACATCTGGGGAATGGATTTTTCCGCTCAGGTCTTGGAGCTTGTTGGTGCCAGGCCTGATGACTTCCGCCACTTGATAGGAGCCTTCCCAGTTCGGAGACAGCTTTCCCTGCTCCAACAGTTTAGAGACGGACGCTTTCCGGAGGACCAGATCACCAAGCGAGAAAGATTTGCCTTTGACTCTGGAGGCATGGTAATGGGCCACTCTTTGCTGGTACGTGGCCACTCTAATTCGAGCTTTCTCTCTGATTTCTTCCAAAAATCAAGATTGGTGCAAAGCTGCTCGTCGTTAGCCTTTTCTGAGTAGCTTTCCACCCGCGGAGAAGGGAGGCCTATTTCCACGGGGATGACGGCTTCCGTGCCAAAGGCCATCCGAACGGAGTCTCACCGGTGGGGATTCTCTGGGTGGTGCGGTAGGCCCATAGGACGTGATGAAGTTCGTCCGCCCATCTGCCCTGGGCTCTGGCGAACCGTGCTTTGATCCCTTGAAGCAGGGTGCGGTTAGTTACCTCGGCTTCTCCGTTGGCTTGCGGATGTCCTACCGAGGTGAGGCGATGACTGATGCCATGATCCTTGCAGAATTCTCGAACTTGGGATTATCAAATTGCTTGCCATTGTCGGTGATGATGGTATGCGGGAGGCCGAAGCGACAAATGATGGATCTCCACACGAAGTCTCTGGCCCGAGCTTCGGTTATCTGGGCTACTGCTTCGGCCTCGACCCACTTGGTGAAGTAATCAATGGCGACAAACAAGAACTTCCTCTGTCCAGTGGCGAGGGGAAAAGGGCCAAGAATATCCATCCCCCACTTAGCAAAGGGCCAAGCGGAGGAAATAGGGACCAAACTGGCGGAGGGGAGTCTCCAGATGTTGGAATGCCTCTGACACAGGTCACAAACTCGGACAAGATCATCAGCATCCTTTTGCATGGTGGGCCAGTAATATCCCTGGCGCAATACCTTGTGGCATAGAGATCGGCTCCCCAGATGATTGCCGCAAATTCCTTTATGTACCTCCCAAGAGCATAATCAGCTTCAGACAGGCGGAGGCATTTGAGCAGCGACATGGAAAAGGACCGCTTATACAGCTGGTCGTCGATTAGCACATAATGGGTAGCCTGCAATTTCAGCTTCCTTGCTGTCGGCTGGAGTGACCCTTCTCTAAGGTACTTCATTATGGGGTCAAACCAGGATGATTCGACCTCAATCTGCATCACTCGGTTTGCCTCTGCGATACTAGGCTTTTTAGGATTTTCAGGGGAAACTTATGCTCGGAACTCATCGATTCTGCAGTCGCAAGCCGGGACAATAGATCGGCATGGGCGTTCTCGGATCTTGGGATCTGGATAACTTCGAACTCGGAAAAAGTGAAAAAGCAAGTTCCGTACCTATTGGAGGTATTGAATCATGTTTGGCTCTCAGGCCTCGAACTTGCCCCGCACGTGACCGGCTACCAACTGAGAGTCGGTAAAGGCATTCAGCTTCTTCACTTTCAGATCATGGGAGATTTGGAGTCCGATGAGCAGAGCTTCATATTCAGCTTCGTTGTTGGAGGCTGGGAAGGAGAATCGAACGCCGTACTCAAAGGTCGCCCCCTCGGCTGGTGAGGACTAAACCAACACCAGAGCCATGGGCATTGGAGGATCCGTCGACGTGGAGCAGCCATAGGGTGTTTGATCTTGGATGTTCGGAGGAGTCTGGAGTGGAGCCATCTTCTGGGATGGTGCATTCAAGGAGGAAGTCAGCTAGAACCTGTGCTTTGATGGCCGGGCAAGGTTGATATCGGATATTATGCTCGCTTAACTCAACGGCCCACTTAGCCATTCTCCCTGATGTCTCCGGGCGATGGACCACCGCCTTGATGGGTTGGTCAGTAAGGACCGTCACAGAATGTGCCTGAAAATATGGTCGCAATCTCTGAACCGATATTACCAGGGCCAACACCAGCTTCTCGATTCGGGCGTACCTTGTCTCGGCGTCCCAGAGCAGTTTGCTGACATAGTAGATCGACTTCTGGGTCTTCTTCTCTTCTCTGACCAAACCGAGCCAATCGCCTTCAGAGACTGCCAGGTATAGAAACAGCATTTCTCCGGATTGGGGCTACTGAGGAGGGGTGGCGAGCCGAGATACTTCTTAAGGTCCTCGAATGATTTTTGGCACTCGGGAGTCCATTGAAAGTTCTTAGCAGATCGAAGAGCTTTGAAGAAAGAAAGGCTCCTCTCGGCCAACCGAGCCACAAAGCGGTTGAGGGCCGCAATCCTCCCGTTAGCATTGGACCTCTTTGACAGATGCTGGGGGCGCCATTTGCTGAAGGGCTTGAATCTTTTGCAGATTGGCTTCAATGCCTCGCTGAGAACCCATGAAACCCAGAAACTTCCCAGAGTTGACACCGATGGCGCACTTTGTTGGATTGAGCTTCATCCAATATTTTTGGAGTGTCGCGAAGCTCTCAGAGAGATCCTCGATATGCTGAGATGCTTCCCTTCTTTTGACCAACATGTCATCAACATACACCTCCATGTTCCGACCGATTTGCTTCTTGAAGACCTTGTTTACCAGCCTTTGGTAAGTGGCACCTGCATTTTTTAGACCAAATGGCATGACACGGTAACAATAGGTACCTCGTCGGTTATAAAGGCAGTCTTTTCTTCATCCTCGGATGCCATCCGAATTTGGTTGTAGCCTGAATAGGCATCCATGAAGGTCAGCATCTGATGACCGGAAGTGGCATCCACGAGCTGATCAATCTGAGGGAGAGAAAAACTGTCCTTTGGGCATGCTTTATTAAGGTCGGTGAAGTCGATGCAGATCTACCATTTACCGCTCGATTTCTTCACCATGACAACATTGGATAGCCAGCTCGGATAAT
>UESW01002140.1:265774-275976 GCA_900491605.1 Calamus simplicifolius | reverse complement strand
ATGCAGCATTAATTAGGGCATCATTGCGCTGGCTGTCAAATTCAAACCCCTCTGTCCAGATCGAGCCACCTGGAGTTATACTCCCTATGTCCGAACCTACGTTTCGAACTAGGGAGTGGGGGGCATGTGTTGGGGGGTAAAATTATCATTGCATTAATAATCATGTAAGAGGTTAGGATCAACCCTGACCCCCACTTGCTATGCAATGCCTGCTAGAGATGAGTAAGCCCCAACGGATCAAGGCGCCTTAGCCCCCCGAGCTATAACATCTCTTAGTCTCGTCAACCGAGCTATAACATCTCTCAGTCTCATCAACCGAGCTATAACATCCCTCGGCCCGCTAGCCGAGCCATAACATCCCTCGGCCCCGCTAGCCTTATGGTAAACTAATGATAAAAAAATAGATGTTGCTTAACCATTCTCGGCACAACCGAGCTATCTCCCCAGCTAAATCTCCGTACCTCGGCAGGGCCGAGCCTTGAGTTAAGTCTCCGTACCTCGGCAGGGCCGAGCCTTGAGCTAAATCTCCGTACCTCGGTAGAGCCGAGCCTTGAGCTAAATCTTCGTACTTTGGCAGGGCCGAGCCTTGAGTTAAATCTCCGTACCTTAGCAGAGCCAAGAAAAATATCAAAAGATTTCATCCAGATTCGGGCAGCTTACAAGCCCTGGCCGGACCAAGTGATCTCCAAGATTTCATCCGGATTCGGGCAGCTTACAAGCCCCGGCCGGACCAAGTGATCTCCAAGGTTTCATCCAGATTCTGGCAGCTTATAAGCCCCAGCCGGATCAAGTGATCTCCAAGGTTTAATCCGGATTCGAGCAGCTTACAAGCCCCGGCCGAACCAAGTGATCTTCAAGGTTTAATCCGGATTCGGGCAACTTACAAGCCCCGGCCGGACCATGTGATCTCCAAGGTTTCATCCGGATTCGGGCAGCTTACAAGCCCTGGCCGGACCATGTGATCTCCAAGGTTTCATCCGGATTTGGGCAGCTTACAAGCTCCGGCCGGACCAAGTGATCTCCAAGGTTTCATCCGGATTCGAGCAGCTTACAAGCCCAGGCCAGAACAAGTGATCTCCAAGGTTTTATTTGGATTCGGGCAGCTTACAAGCCCCGGTCGGACCAAGTAATCCCCAAGGTCTCATCCGAATTCGGGCAGCTTACAAGCCCCGACCGGATCGAGTGATCTCCAAGATTTTAACCGGATTCGGGCAGCTTACGAGCCCCAGCCGGTGCCGAAGTATATAAGCCTTGGCTAAAGCCGAAGTGTATCTTTTGCCAAAATCCTCGGCCGAACCGAGTGATCTCCCCGTACCTTGGCCGCTCCAAGTAAAAAATTATCCAAAGTCTCGATCAAATCGGGTGACTTCTCAGATGTTCTAAGATAACAAAACATCCCCTGGTACTTCGGTAGAGGTAAACTACCTCCTTTTATTCAGCCGTAAAGACATGCTACGAGATGTCTCTTTTCGAAGAAATACTTGCTGCAAACAAAATCATGCTTACCACATGAGTCCGCACGACCACCCAGGTTTCCTTTTGACTCAAACAGGGCAAACGTTCTCTCCACTGAGGACCGAACATTGGTCTTAGCAAAAACAAAGCAGTAAGAATGCTGCCGAAGTATGCTATGACATAAAGAGCATGATATGGGAGTAGCAACTCTCAACACCATCACGTCGAAAAAGAAGCAAATGCTAAAAGAAGAAAGAACAAAACTTTCTTTATTATCAAGGAAATGAATTAGAACCTCTGAAGAGGTATTACAAGCGTGCTATAGCGCAGGAGAAAAACGAACGGATTAAAAAGCAGCTTCGGCCTTTAGTGTTACTGCAGCATCCAAGAAATCAGAGAAATCACATGACTCCAGTTGAGTCGTTGATCCCCCAGACGGACAAGCCAAAAGACCTGAACTGGTTCAAGGACTTGTGGGGACTAATGCCGAGGGCTCCATTCCCCCCCAAGCAGAGCGCTGGACTGCCAGTCACTGCCCAACAACATAGGCAGGGCTCAAGCAGGCAAACACCACCCTCCTCCCTCTTCGCTTGGTAAAAAATCCCTTAGGCAGACGAGCCAAGAAATCCAAATCGAGGGAGGAGGCGAAATTTATATTAACCATGGGGAATGCACCTGCTTTGCATTTCAGTTGTCCCCATGACGGACCACAAAGGACACACAGGAACCGTATGCGAGCGCTCCCCACACGATCTCTGCGGGCCTCCCATACGCCCTCCATATGACCTTGAGAACTCCTCCCTTGAGGATCGCTTGCTCTTCAGCAGCTACTTCATCGCCCAAACTATCTGGCACTAACCAACTCTCGAAAAGGGAACTGCCCGACATCTCTGCCCTCGGAAGGGCCTTGGATATGTCTCTAAGTTATGAAAAGAGAAGGCTTTGAAAGACGTCTATGCACCATCTGCCTCCCCCTTTCTTATAGGCAATCGATCGCGAGTAGCGGAAAAAATTGTGATGCCACGCGGCGCACCGGGACAAGAAGATACATGTCAAAGCGCGCCAAGGGAGCCCTTCAGGTCATTATGGGAAGAGATCTCCCCACGATCTCGAATCGAGAGCCTTAAATGCGGAGAAACAGCCTACGAATCTTCGAGATATGGGCGAGTCTGGGAAATCCCCAATGAAAAAGATGTTCTCCCAATGGAGCCCGGATACTTGTCGCTCACGCAAAACTGATTTGCCTGGAAAAAGACAAAGCACTGACATAGCAGTAAAAAGGCACTGGGGCCCGGTAGGCCAAAGCCGTAGGGTAAAAGCCTCGGTCGGAGCCGAAGTGCACCTTCTATTGTTATTAAAAGCCTCGGCCGGAGCCGAAGTGCATCTCCTATTGTTATTAAAAGCCTCGGCCGGAGCCGAAGTGCATCTCCTATTGTTATTAAAACATCGGCCGGAGCCGAAGTGCATCTCCTATTGTTATTGAAAGCCTCGGCCGGAGCCGAAGTGCATCTCCTATTGTTATTAGATGCCTAGGCCAAAGCCGAAGTACGTCCCGATCACTATCTAAAGCCTCGACTAAAGCCGAAGTGCATCCCCGATCACTATCTAAAGCCTCGGCCGAAGCCGAAGTGCGTCTCCTATTGTTATCAAAAGCTTCGGCCAAGACCGAGTGATAAAAAATAAACATTTCGAAGATAGCAGCAAACACGAAAGTTGCGAAAACTCTTCTTTTCATTTGTCATAAAAAGAAAAACAAAAAAGAAAAGGAAAAGATACATAAGCCCTCATTGGGGCTTATCGTCTCCGTCGGGAGCGCTCGAGCTCCCCCTGCGCCGGAGAGTTAAGTCGGCGATCTATCCTCGAAGGGATGCTACTTGCCCCTCCAGCCGGCTATTAATCCGACGAAGGAGCTCAATCTCTCTCATGGAGACAGAGAGGTATCGATCGGCTGCCCTCAAGAGTTGCTCGCGGTTTGCGAGTAATGATGCTAAAACTTCTCCATCAACAGTTACTGTAACACGCCCCCTATGGGCCTCCCCGCAGCCACTGGCGTCGCCATTTTGCGCTCCGGTTGGTTGCTCCTTGCCTCTGAAAGCCATCTCAATATCCAAAAATTTATGAGGATCGGCTGAAAAGGTGATTAACGATGGCGTTCCCCATCGGTATTTATACCATTTTTGGCGGGTATCCCGATCGCCTGAGCCATTAGCTTCAAAGCCACTACCGCAAAGCACGCCACGTGTCACCGCCCCAGTAGGTGTCTGCAGGGAACGAAGCGTTCTGCACCCTTGTCAAAGAGGATCATAAATGGTGGTGAGGCGCCCAAAGAGGCTTTCTCTCGGGACCAGGCTCCCTCCGATCTGCCGGATCCATTTGAATTAAATGCCCTCGAAAGTCTGCCAGATCGCTTCGAATTAAATATCCTCTGAAAAGGTACATCGGCGATCGATTCTAGTAAAAATATGGCTCGCCCACTTCTAAAGTGGCCGGTTCATAGGCCTCGGGTGCCCCATGCATCGCTCGGATAGCTCTATGTACTCTTCGGTCGTCCACATCTGAATCTACAATTGCAATAAGAGCCAAATAAAATATTAAAAATCCTCAGCAACATTGAGCGATCTCCGTACCTTGGCAGGGCCAAGTAAAGTATGTTTCTTGTGAAAGCCTCGGCCAAACCAAAGTAATATATCATCTGATAGCTCGGTCAAACCGAGTATTATACCCCAGAATAAATCCTGAAGTCTCAGCCGAACCAAGGAGCATGACTCCAAAACCTCGGCCTGATCGGACAATCCTTCAAGTGCCCCGACGTAGCCCAGGCACCCTATGAAACTTCAGAGGAAATAAACGACCTTCACCCACTCAATAGTGAGGTCATACGAGCTATTTCTTTCCGAAGAAATACATGTTTCGTTCCGCAAACGAAATCATGCTCACCACATGGGTCCACAGAGCCGCCAGGCCTACCTCTAACCCAACAGGGATGAACATCTCCTTCGTAGAGGACTAAATGATATGTTAATGAAAACAAATAGCAAAGATGCTGCTAGATTTATAGCTCAGGCTACAGGCCAAAAAGCATACAATGAGGGCAGTAACTCTTAACACAAACACATCAAAAAGAAGAAGCATATGACATAAGAAGAAAGAATGAACAGTTTCTTTATTTATGAAAAAATCATTACAGCCCTTTAAGAGGCATTACAAGTGCGTCAAAGCACAGAAAATACAAATAAGATAACAGCTCGGCTGAGCAGCTTTGGTTAATAATGATGTTTTGGCATCTGGCCTGAGAAATCAGATAAACCAGACAGCTCACTCTGAGCCACTGGTTAAATAGTGAAGCCGGCCTCCCACGGGTCCTCTGGATGAACTAAGAGATCCAAAAAGGGATGCAAACCTGTGGATGCCGATGCTAGGGAGGCATCCCCCGAGTGGGATGCTGGGCTGCTAGCCACTCCCCGATTGTGAAAGACAGAGGGCGGTGGACCCACACTGCTCTCAACTCTCTCTTCACATGGCAAAAGATTTTCCACGGGAATGAACTAGGAATCCAACCAGACGGAGAGGGAAAAGTCCATCCTTACCATGGGGAAATGTGTTCTCTGCATTTCTGACGGTCCCCATGGCAAGTGGCAAAGGACATACAGGGAGCGCATACGCACGCTCTCCATATGATCTCGGTGGACCTTCCATGCGCTCTTCATATGATCTTCGAAACTCCTCCCTTAAGGACGATCTATTTTTCGGCAGCTTCTTCATCACCCCAACTGTCCAGGGGAAGGCGACTTGCAAAAGGAAAGATTAGTCCCTCCACTCTTAGCCTCAGGGACACGGACATCGTGGACACTTTCACAACTCACAGAGAAGAAAGTCTTAGGAGATAGCCTAGCATGGCCTGCTCCTCCCATTTTATAGGCAAACTGATCAGGAGCAGCTACTGAAGCAGAAAGCCCCGAGATTCAAAGTGCCTTAGCTACACTACCACGTGGCTTCCCGGGATGTAAAGAGCGCTCTCCGATGCGCACCATATGCATTGCCCAAGCCGTGACACACGCAGAAAGATTTTCCTTGATCTCGAATCGAGAGCCTTAAATGCAGGGGATCGCCTGATGATCCTTGAGATACAGGCAGACCTCGAAAATTGCTCGATGAAAACGACATCCCCCAATAGCGAATGAGTGCTTATGTCGTACGCTGAAAGGACTCGTGTTGGAAAAGACCAACGAGATGAATAACTCAGGCAAGTGATGAGACATCCTTCTACTGGTTACAGAACCATCTACTTATCTCGGCAAAAAGAAGTTCATCTCACCTTGGAAAAGGCAAAGCACTGGCAGGATAATAAAAGGGCGTAGAAGCCAAAGTACTCCTCAATAAAGGCACCTCGATATCCCCTACTCTGACTCAACTGCCTGTTGTGTCTTGGCGTAAACCGAGATATCGCCTTGTGTTTCAACTCAAGGCCGAAATTACCTCCATACTTTGGAATAAACCAAAGTATCTCCTTTCGGTTCAGCATGACTGAACGTTATCTTATGCTTCGATCCAGACTACTGAACATTATCTTATGCTACTGAAATAGCCACCTTTGTCTCAACGATAACAGAACACTCTATAAGCCCTGGCCAATGTCGAAGTGCGTAAGCCTCGGTTAAAGTCGGAGTGCAAGTCCTATGAATATAAGCCCCGGCCAAAGATGGAGTGCGTCTCTTGTCAAAAGCCTTGACAAAAACCGAGCGATATACAATACTAGAACTTACGGGTTCCATCTCAAGTCGGAGCCAATGTTCCCCTTGGCGATAAAGAACCTGACCTTCCACTCCTTTATGGAAGATGGCTTGTCTTTTATCATCTTAAATGACCTTCGAGGTCCGATATAAGACCTCTAATTTCTACCCAGGCATCAGATGGTAACAGGCACAAAACAGGGGAAGAGTTGCTGTTACCTGAATCCGGCTACACATCAAAAAAACCCGATGACACTGTGCCAACTGTTGGGAGCCACCATTGTCGGGTAGATGTTGTAGAATCTCATGATCTCCTTCACCAGGGGATGAAGAGGAAACCGAAGGCCTCCCTTCAGGCTATCTTCATAAAGAAAGACCCCCCCCCGCTCCAGTTCTTGCGAAACCCTATGCTCGGGCTCCAGCGGCCGCAGAATGACATATGAGGGAATGCCATACTGCTTGTGTATTCTCCCCAGATCCTCGGCAACAATCTCCGAAAACATGTCGCTGGGGCTCATCATCCTATTGGCTGAAAAAAACACCGAGCGAAATCGCGAAGAAAACTGGGGAACAAGACTCTCCAGGAAGAAACAAAAGGACGTTGCGAACAAGAATGGCGTTGTTTCAACTTTGCTTTCCCCCAAAGGAAACCGCCTCAAGAGGGAGATAGGGCATCTTAACCGAGACATCCGGAACCGCCACTGCGAACGCCATAAAAATCGAGATTTGCTACATGGCATTGCCCCATCCGTCGCCCCTAGGAAGCGACGGATCCGTCCGTAAAGGCAAGCCGGCTGCGCAGCATTAATTAGAGCATCATTGCGCTGGCTGTCAGATTCAAACCCCTCTGTCCAGATCGAGCCACCTGGAGTTATACTCCCTATGCCCGAACCTATGTTTTGAACTAGGGATTGGGGGGCATGTGCTGGGGGGTAAAATCGTCATTGCATTAATAATCGTGCAAGAGGTTAGGATTAACCCTGACCCCCACTTGCTATGCAATGCCCGCTAGAGATGAGTCAGCCCCAACGGATCAAGGCGCCTTAGCCCCCCGAGCTATAACATCTCTCAGTCTCGTCAACCGAGCTATAACATCCCTCGGCCCCGCTAGCCAAGCCATAACATCCCTCGGCCCTGCTAGCCGAGTTATAGCACCCCTCAGCCCTGCTAGCCTAGATAACAAATTTCTCAGCCGTAGCTAAGCTATCACCACCGAACCAACCTATGCTTCGGTAGTTCAAGTCTCATTATGCCTCGGATGACCGAGCTATTCTGAATCTCAGGGAGGCTGAGTTATCCTATACCTCGGTGCACTGAGTCTCACCATATTTTGATAGATTCCACCATCTTCTATACCTCAGTCCGACCGAGGTATTCAAACACATCTGCGGAACACACTTAAACTCACAAGATTCCAAGTAGGAGATCATGCCTACGCCACGAGTAGTGGCCTAGAGCCTATACAATCGCCAAATCTCGAGACACCAACCAGCTCTCCCAGCTGTCGATCATCTAACTAACGAGATACGAATTCTACTGACATCATAACAAACTCGATTCGGATCTTAACGGCTTTCGGACCCACGATGCCTCCAAGCAATCAGGTGATCACCTATAAATACTGTAGCCTCATATCCCCTCAGCTAAGCGCCATTCTCCACACTCAAGGCACAAGCACACTTGCTCACCTCCTTCTCCATTAACGCTCTGCTCAGAGCTCTCGAAAGGCCCCCCTGGAAAGACTCTTCAGCGAGAGCATTCTCTTCATGTTTGTTGATTGCCGATCTCCACTGACTTGAGTGTCGGAGGGTCTTCCACAGAGGGCCACCCCCAATGCCTCTTACGTGAGGACTGTTTTGCAGGTCCACCCAGGAGGAAGCCCGCGCAGCAGCCCGATCGTGCTCGAGTCGGAGGACAGATTTCAGCAGCAACAGTGTCTATCTTCCCTGATTTTTTCTTCTTTTTTTTTTTCGGGCTGCTATTTGCTTTGGAGGAGGGGTTCAGAATTTTTTTAGGCTGCAATTCCTGTGCTATTTATAAAAGATATTATATCAAAATAGTTTTTCATCTTTTTAACGATAGTTGGGGCAGGATTTTAGGTAATGATGTTATAATCATCATAATGGATATGATCAGTGTTATCAAATTAATGCTTAAACGCGCTTATGGTACATTCAAAGGGCATGCCTAAAGTGTAAGAGGCAAAGTTTGAATAATTTTTATATTCTAAGATGCATTTAAGACAAAATCTTAAATGTCAAGCATTAAATACTTTTTATATCTCGAATGAGATAGTCTGATCCAAGCAACATTTATGAAATAAAAAAGATATATACTTTTGATCTAATATAAAGTAAAAAAAAAAACATCCTTTTCTTAATAAGTGATATTAATAATATTTTTTAGTATATAATATTTATTAGACCGCAAAAATTATAATACCATTTAAGAAAGAAAAGAAAAGATATTAAAGAATTGTAGATTTGTATCCGATCTCATAATATTTTGCAGAAGTTCACACGATTCTTGTTTTGTCTTCATGACCTTCTTAATGCTGTCAGAAATTGCTAGCTAGGATGTGTTGATAAATTCTAATGCACATATCTCTCATGTCCTATTGGATAACCTGTTCATGTTTGGTGGATAGGGTTCGTATCTGTTTAGCAGAATCCTATAATCAGCACGACAACGAAGGAGTTTAATTCCGACTTTACCCAAAACGAGAATAGGAATCTCTTCCTACAACTTGGATACGCCATGCGTTTGATTTTTGAAATCAATCTGTTGAATTTTATACGTTATATTAAATCATGCATCACAAGACTCTCCAGGAAGAAACAGAAGGACACTGCGAACAAGAATGGCGTTGTTTCGACTTTACTTTCCCCCAAAGGAAACCACCTCAAGAGGGAGATAGGGCGTCTTAACCGAGACACCCAGAACCGCCATTGCGAATGCCATAAAAACCAGGATTTGCTACATGGCACTTTCTCATCCGTCGCCCCTAGGAAGCGATGGATCCGTCCCATAAAGGCAAGCTGGCCGCGCAGCATTAATTAGGGCATCATTGCGCTGGCTGTCAAATTCAAACCCCTCTGTCCAGATCGTGCCACCTGAAGTTATACTCTTTATGCCCGAACCTACGTTTCGAACTAGGGAGTGGGGTCATGTGTTGGGGAGTAAAATCGTCATTATATTAATAATAGTGCAAGAGGTTAGGATCAACCCTGACCCCCACTTGCTATGCAATGCCCGCTAGAGTTGAGTCAGCCCTAACGGATCAAGGCGCCTTAGCCCCCCGAGCTATAACATCTCTTAGTCTCATCAACCGAGCTATAACATCTCTCAGTCTCGTCAACCGAGCCATAACATCCCTCGGCCCCGCTAGCCAAGCCATAACATCCCTCGGCCCCACTAGCCGAGTTATAGCACCCCTCGGCCCTGCTAGCCGAGCTAACACATTTCTCGGCTGTAGCCGAGCTATCACCACCGAACCATCCTGTGCTTTGGTAGTTCAAGTCTCATTATGCCTCGGATGGCTAAGCTATTCTGCATCTTAGGGAGGCCGAGCTATTCTATACCTCGGTGCACTGAGTCTCACCATATTTTGACAAATTCCACCATCTTCTATACCTCAGTCCGACCGAGGTATTCAAACACCTCTGCGGAACACACTTAAACTCACAAGATTCCAAGTAGGAGATCATGCCTATGCCACCAGTAGTGGCATAGAGCCTATACAATCGCCAAATCTCGAGACACTAACCAACTCTCCCAGCCGTTGATCCTCTAACTAAACGAGATACGAATCCTACTGACATCATAACAAACTCGATTTGGATCTTAACGGCTTTCGGACCCACGATGCCTCCAAGCAATCAAGTGATCACCTATAAATACTGCAGCCTCAGATCCCCTCAGGTATGCGCCATTCTCCACACTCAAGGCACAAGCACACTTGCTCACCTCCTTCTCTATTAATGCTTTGCTCAGAGCTCTTGAAAGGCCCCCCTAGAA